>JAJBBP010000142.1:0-27589 GCA_021464625.1 Proterorhinus semilunaris | reverse complement strand
AAATTGGTAGAAAGCATCCGACAAACATGCTTGAAAGAAAATCCCGGAGAGATGCAAAGCGGCGATGAAAACGTCATACCGTATTAAGGTTGGTGCAAAATGAAATACTGCAATCCAAAAAAGCCGGACAACTGGGGCTTAAGCTATTTGCCAGATGTGGAACAAACGGATTTGTTCAGGACTTTTGGCTCTGCGATGGAACAACTCCAAAAATACAGAAGTCTATTGTTGCGTTTGCAGCAGACGTTGTGTTGAAAGTGTGTCAAACATTGCCAAGGCACAGTGGGTACAAAGTATTCTTCGATCATTACTTTGCATTCCTCGAACTTCACGAAGAATAGCTGAATAATGGTATCCTCTCAGTTGGAACCATTCAATCGAATCGACTTCGCGGATGTCCATTGAGTTCGTTTAGCGAATTAAAGCGAAGAGGCAGAGGCACCACTGACTTCTCGTACAACAAATAGGGCACTGTATGTGTTGTAAAATGGTTTGACAATTGTGAAGTAATCATCTCAACCACTTATAAAGGCGTGCAACCACTTGAACCAATACGACGATGGGATAAACAACAGCGCCAATTTATTTAAGTTCTGTGTCCAGCGATCATTAAAGAGTACAACAGTTTCATGGGCGGCGTAGATCTAACCGGTATGCTAATTTTGCTGTATAGATTAGACGACCGATGTCGAAAATGGCACAGACGAGTGTTTTTCTGGACAATCCATGTAGGCTGACTAACAGCTGGCTGACATACAAAAAAGACTACATCAGCAGCGGAGTAGAGTTAAAAAATGTGATGGATCTGATGGAACTCATGCTATCGGTCAGCGATAGTCTGATCAAACTGAAAAATCCTTACATGTCTCGTAAGCGCGGGCATCCACAAACGGATGATGAACAGTCAGGAAGACCCATCAGAAGAACGACACGACCACTGTACACTGCTCGAACTGATAAAACAAGTCATTGGCCAGAAATGGTCTCAGCCAAAAAGCGCTGCCGTATTTGTCAGAAAACACGCCAGACGCGCATTGCATGAAATGCGACATACATTTGTGTATTACTAGTGTACGAAACTGTTTTCTTGATTATCATCAGAACTGAAGAAACATTACACTTTTAAAAATTAGAGACAAGAATGCAAATGAAAAAATGAATGAAAATTCATTTTATAAATAAAAACTTATAAATAAGTTTCCATTGGTAACGGACGATGTTATATGATCGATTGAGTAGCACGGTTTTCTGTCCGTTGTTCTTCTTGTCTTCTTGTGCTGCGCCTGTTCCATCATTGGATTATGATGGTCTTTTAGCAGTCAAGAACGCAAGGATAGAGAAGAAATCTCTTTAATAAACCGGAGCTTTCAGAGACAGTGGTCTCCGTTTCTTGACTGTGTGAGACAGTGGTCTCCGAAAGCTCCAGTTTATTAAAGACATCTTATCTCTATCCTTGCTTTCTTGACTGTTAAAAGACCATCATCCAATCCAATGATGGAACAGGCGCAGCACAAGAAGACAAGAAGAACAACGGACAGGAAACCGTGCTCCTCAATCGATCATAAAAACTTATATGTACAATGATTTTTGCCGTGAGAAAACAGCCGTCCAACCTAAGTAGAAAAAACAAAATTTGCGACTAAAGATGCAAAAACACGATTTTGAACACTCAAAGTCAGAGTTTCTCGAAGACAGTGAAATTCGATTTAGCGAAAAAAAAAACGTTTTTTTTACCTTTAATGCCCAGTGTTGCTTTAAAGCAACATTTCCAAAAACAATATTAAAGTACACTCTGAAACTTTATACTCCATATATATCTTATTTGAAAAAATAAATATTAATAAAAACGATTCTTCCGAACAGATGCCCATTTGTAACGGATCAAGATGAATTGACTGGGGTGTACGGTTTGTTGTTGGCTGATCTTCTTGATTTTTCGTGTTCCGCATGTTTCGTCATTGCGGATGAACCAAACGTTAACAGCTGAAAAGACAAGGGCAAAGAAAACAAATTTCTTTATTTACCAGAGCTTTCAGAGACCACTGTCTTCGTCATCAGCGGATGCTATTATGGGGTCGCCGGATATTATTGGGCTTTTATGGCTAAGAGACTAGGATAAAGGTGGGCGTGACTATGTGAAGCACAACATCCTGTGAGGTCAATCAATGTCTGCCGAACATCTCTGACTTGTAGGCCGCCGTCTCTGTTGTAAAATTCTAGCTTCTTGATGGTAAACGCTTCTTTTATCTTTCTTTTAGCAAAGTCCGTTTCTCTGGAAACCGGTAAGATGTTGAAAACCCGGTTCTCAGCATCGCAGATCTCGAAGTGTTCTACGATTGCTGAGCTTTGCTTCGCTGCCATCATTCCATCGTGTGGATCCAGCTTCGGTGGTCTTCCACGTCCGGTCGTCTTTCCCTCCGCACGGTTCTTGGCGTTGGTGTACCTTTTAAGGGCTACCAAGTGATTCTTGAAAGGCTGTCTATGGGTACCTCCGGTTTCACCTATGTAACGTCCTTTACAACTGCAGGATTTCGTAACTTTATAAAGTACGTCATTGGTTACAAACCAATATTGTTTTTGGAAACTTACCAATGACGTATCTTACCAATGACGTACTTTATATATATATATATATATATATATATATATATATATATATATATATATATACTATTATACAATCGATTGTGGAGCACGGTTTCTTGTCCGTTGTTCTTCTTGTCTTCTTGTGCTGCGCCTGTTCCATCATTGGATTATGATGGTCTTTTAGCAGTCAAGAAGGCAAGGATAGAGAAGAAATCTCTTTAATAAACCGGAGCTTTCGGAGACCACGTGTATATACGACGTATATACGTCGTATATACACGTATATATTATATATATATATACGTATATACGTTTATACGTCACTGGTTTGTAACCAATGACGTACTTACGAATGACGTACCTTACCAATGACGTACACGTATATATTGTACCTTACCAATGAATACACGTATATATTACGTTTTACATTATTTTACAAATTACGTAACATTTTTTGTTTGGATTATTGTAATGGGCAGAACTTATTTCGATTCAAAGTAGAGAAAACATACAAAAAAATAATAAAGTCAGATTGACTGTGCTGCAAATCTCATTTACTTATAGCCTGCAACAGATCGTGCATCATATATGGTATGCGGGTCTGATAGGGTTAACCGCTGATGTTGTGCGACTCAAGAAACTTAAGATATTTTTCGTATATCAGCATTTGGCATTGTCGATACGAAAATCAATTTCCTCAAATGCTCCGAAAGCGGCGTGTGCTTTGTGCTCTCCAGTAAAATATTGAACGCTTGGAACTCTCCAGAGGTAAGCTGATGCAATTTGGGAAAACAGCTGCGCTGTACTTAAATCCCATAGGCAAGTTATTGCAGCGAATCCACAGCATTTAGACTGAAACTATATATCTGTTAATGCTTGCTTATAACGTTGTTTTCTTTGGTATCCCCATGTTTTGTGAGTAGAGATTACTTCATTGGAGATGTCAGGACGAATAGCCATCTTCATGGAAAGCGATTTCAGTACTTCAATTAACGACGTCTTGTAACTGCTCTGACAACTCTTCGTTGATGAAGACGATGCGTCTAATAATGCACGAAGAAGATCGCAGACCTGGTGCCGGGAAACGTTTAAGCCGAAATAAGCATTCTTCGTTGGTAAACAATCACTATTCATATTTTGCAGCTAGATCATAAATATTGTGGACGTCAGTGAACCATCTTTATTACCAGTACTTCGGCCTGTCGACTATTTTCGTCGTTACTTTTCCAAGGACCTCCACGTCACTGAAATTTCGTTCGAATCAAATCAGTATGCAAACCAAAACTTGAACTCCAACTTGGCTGCTACTGAAGCAGAGATGGAAGTTTTCATTGGAATGCTGATTAAGGTGAGCTTAATTTCTATCCCACAGTATCGGATGTTCAGACACCCGTTGATGCCGTCGTGAATTGTATCCGTCGCAATAGGTTTGAAAGACTCATGCGATTTCTCCATTTCGCTGAAAATAGCAAGATTATCATGGATAAAAACCATCCGAATTACGATCGATTCTACAAGGTGCGGAAATTGGCAGAAAGCATCCGACAAACATACTTCAAAGAAAATCCCGGAGAGATGCAAAGCGTCGATGAGCACATCATACAGTATAAAGCTCGGTGCAAAATGAAATACTACAATCGAAGAAAGCCGGACAAATGGGGGTTTAAACTATTTGCCAGATGTGGAATAAACGGATTTGTTCATGACTTTTGGTTCTACGATGGAACAACTCCAAAAATACAGAAGTCTGCTGGTTGTTTCGCAGCAGACGTTGTCTTGAAAGTGTGTCAAACATTGCCAAGGTACAGTGGGTACAAAGTATTCTTCGATAATTACTTTGCATTCCTCGAACTTCAACAAGAATTGCTAAATAATGGTACACACTCAGTTGGAACCATTCGATCGAATCGATTTCGCAGCTGTCCACTGATTTCGTTTAGCAAATTAAAGCGAAGAGGCAGAGGCACCACTGACTTCTCACGCAACAAACAGAGCACTATTTGCGTTGTAAAATGGTTTGACAATCGTGAAGTAATCATGTCATTCACTTATAAAGGTGTGCAACCACTTGAACCAATGGATAAAAAAACAACCACGACTGGATAAAAAAACCACCAATTTATTGAAGTTCCGTGTCCAGCAATCATCAAAGAGTACAAACGGTTTCATGGGCGGCGTAGATCTAACCGGTATGCTAATTTCGCAATATAGATTGGACCACAGATGTTGAAAATTGCACCGACGAGTATTTCTCTGGACAATCCATGTAGCGTTGACCAACAGCTGGCTGACATATAAAAACGACTGCATCAGCAACGGGAGTAGCGTTAAAAAATGTGATGGATCTCATGGAGTTCATGTTATCGGTTAGCGATAGTCTATTCAAACTTGAAAAGCCTTACATGTCTCGTAAGCGTTGGCGTCCACAAACGCAAGATAAACAGGCAGGACCATCAAGACCCATCACAAGAACAATACGACCACTGCACCCAGCTCGAACTGAATGAAACAAGTCATTGGTCAGAAATAGTCACAGCCAAAAAGCGTTGCCGTATTTGTCAGAAAACACGTCAGATGCATTGCATTAAATGCGACATACATTTGTGTATCACTAGCGAACGAAACTGTTTTTTTGATTATCATCAGAACTGAAGAAGGATTACAGCTTTTAAAAATTAGAGACAAGAATACAAATGTAAAAATGAATGATAATTTCCTTTGCGAATAGAAACATATATGTACAATGATTTTTGCCATGAGAAAATAGCTGTCTAACTTAAGTGGAAAAAACAAAATTTGCGACTAGAGATGCAAAAAAACGACTTTCAAGATTCAAAGTCAGAGTTTCTCAGAGACAGTGAAATTCGATTAAGCGGGAAGAAACGTTTTTTACCGTTAATGCCCATGTTGCTTTAATGCAACATTTCCAAAAACAATATGAAAGTACATTCTAAAATTTCATACTCAATATATATCTTATTTAGGGATATTTTGACAAAATAAAACAGACTATATCTTACGCTGATGACGAAGACAGTCGCCTTCGAAAGCTCCGTTTTCAATAGTAAACCAATGACTCCTGTTTTTAATAACCACCCATCCTCCCGAGGTAGGGTTGTTACCTATTCACAGGACACATGGACCTTACCGCACAAATCCCAGACAAACATCAAGTCCATGACCATCCAAAATAACAACTTATTTGGCAGAACAGAAATATTAATAAAAATAATCGAACAAATATCTATTTGTAACGGACTATGATGGGTTGACTGGGGTGTACGGTTTATTGTCCGTTGATATTCTTGTTTTTTCGCGTTCCGTATGTTTCGTCATTGCGGAGGAACTCAACGTTAACAGCTGAAAAAACAAGGGTAAAGAAAACAAATTTATTTATTTACCGAAGCTTTCAGAGACCAGTGCCTCCGTCATCAACGGATGGTATTTTTGGGATGCCCGATATTGTAGGGCTTTTATGGCCAAGAAACTAGTGTAAATCGTGGGCGTTACTATGTGAAGCACAACATCCTGTGAGGTCAATCAATGTTTGCCAAACATCGCTGACTTGTAAGCCGCTGTCTCTGTTGTAACAGTCTAGCCTTTTGATGGTGAACGCTTCTTTGATCTTTCTTTTAGCAAAGTCCGTTTCTCTGAAAACCGGTAGGATGTTAAATACCCGGTTCTCAGCTTCGCAGATTTCGAAGTGTTCTACGATAGCTGAGCTTTGCTTTGCCGCCATCATCCCTTGCAATAGGTCCAGTTTCGGTGGTCGACCTCTTTCGGTGTTTTTTCCGTCTGCACGGTTCTTGGCATTGGTGTACATTTTAAAGGCTGCCAAATGATCCTTGAAACGCTGTCCAAGAGTACCTCCGGTCTCCCCTATGTAATGTCTTTTGCAAAACATAGGACTTCGTAGATCCAACCATGTTTTTCACCTTCGTTTACTTTGTTTTTGTCCGAACGAAGAATGTCCCCGATGGAAGATGGGAACTGATGGTAGATCTTGCATTTCCCATGCAGGTGTTTCTTTAATCCCTTATTTAGGTAATCATAGTAAGGGATACAGATGCTTGGGACGTTGCCTATTAGTTCTTCCTTCTATCCTGCCTTTAGCCAGAGAAGTCTTCGATTGACCATCCGTGAAACCCAGGTCTTTGGGTATCCATTCTCCAACAGGGTTCTTGATACATGTCTAATTTCATGCTTCAAAAATTTCCTGTAGCACAACCGGATAGCTCGATCGACCAGGGTATTCACGAGTCCAATCTTCACTGAGTCTGAATGGTGGGACGTAAAGTGTTAGGAGTGGTAGGAGTATCGGTCAGAGTCTAAAAACGATGTCTGAAATACGAAACGAATAAAGACGATGTTTGAAATAATTTGGGCGTAAAAGGGTTAAATGAAGAACAAACGTCATTTTAGGCACACGGGAAAATTGAATCCCATCTAACTTCGTAACATTTCCCTGCTTGTGCGCTATGCATTAAGTTGAAATATATGAGTAAAGTTTACTTTCTCACTGACAAACACTGAAAGTTATTCATGGCTGTTAAAAGGGAAATTTAAAATGCCATGAATTTAGAAGCCAATTCATTTCCTACGAAATGCTGAATGCAGTTTGTAAAGACTAAAAAATCAAAGACAAATGTACTGCTCAGTCAAAAGAACAATATTTTACGTCTAAGAAAAACAGTTCTTCTATTTGCTGTTGGATGTGAGGATGTCGCGTGGGTTTGAATTTTTCATCGTTCGCAATGTAATTCTGCATGCTTGTACCAACTGAGCACATTACAAATATTCCAGCTTTTATGTGCAGCCAGTAAGCAGATGTATCTTCTTTTGGCTTGTTAAAATTCGCTGAAAAAATGAAGGACAATTTTTAGTCAACCTTTGTCAGCGACGTGCTTCGACTAAATTTGTTAATCGACAATGCATTCAAGGTGGGTTCGTGCTCAAGCAGAAGTCGGACCTGTTTGCGAACATGAAAATATCCCAAGCGAATCATATCGTTTCACCTGAAAACTGCAAGTTTTCGTTGCCTTGCTACCTCATTCTGAACAACTTGTCCATTTGGGATTATCAAACACTGTTGTCGTAAGTGATGCATTCTGCGGTTCTGCCTGCATATTTTGTTAACATTATGTCACTCGTGTGTGTGTGTGTGTGTGTGTGTGTGTGTTCGAACGAGTTATGCTCCGGTTACTTTGCCTAACTACCTTGCTCAACGTGGTCTAACCTCACCTAATTATCGTAAGCAGGAAAAAAAGTAAAAAACTGAAATACTTCTCTTCACCATAATACCATCCGCTGATGACGGAGACAGTAGTCTCTGAAAGCTCCGGTAAATAAAGGAAATTTGTTTTCTTTCCCCTTGTCTTTTCAGCCGCTAACGTTTGGGATCATCGAAATGACAAAACTTACGGAACGGAAAAAAACAAGAAGATCAACGAACAACAAACCGTACACCCCAGTCAATCCATCTTGGTACGTTACAAATGGTTATCTATTCGGAAGAATTCGAAACGTCAACACTACTGCTCGCCAGGAAAATAGAGAAATGGACAACGAAGAGAGCTAATGTCCGACGTCACCTCATTTTTCTGATAAAGTGCAGAAATTTCGGCATTATTCTTAAATGCCTAAACGTGACTTGCCCACATCTCTGAGGAGAGAAGGCAACCAAGATCCTAAACAAGACAAGTGTATCGCTCCTGAGACTCCTGATTAAGGATCACAGAGCAACGCTGTCTCAGGTTTCTAAGGACCTTCAATCTCTATGGGTGTCAATCTGACAACATCTGGACAGTCGTCACCTCGAAGAACTCGAGGTATTCCTGTCCAAAACGGAAAAAGATGTCCTGGAGAAGAACAATACCCGTTTGGAGAATACGTTCACCGGCCTCATCTGCAAAAACGGTTTCGTGTTTCACTCGTCTAAGACTGTTACAACAAAACAACCTGCTAACAAAGCGGTTGTCAACCTAAGCAACAGAAACTTAGACGCAGTGGAACTCTCAGTCCTAAACCGTAGTCTGAATTTCTCCATAGTACCCCAACACCTGTGCTACAATGACATTATATCCTCCACCGAAAGATCCTTACGCAACGTGGACCATCTGACGGGCCACAACATCAGCATTGAGGTCGCGGAAGCTCTGAAGAAAATGCCCAGCCGAGTACCCCCTAACATGCCAAAGGAAGAAAGGCTGGCACTACGGAACCTCAAAAAGGATGAGTCTATTCTGATAACCAAAGCGGACAAAGGCAGCGTCACCGTGGTTCTCAACAGAGAAGATAACTTTGCGAAAGCAAACGATCTTCTCGAAAGAGACACCCATACAAGCCTTGCCACAAATCCTACGGATGATATCAGGAAATGGAGCGCCAACGTCATCTCCCATAAACTGATGAAGACGAACGATATCAAGCTCCATAAGATTCTAACAAAATTGAAGTTTCCACAGAACTTTCGACCACCTGAATTCTACTGCCTACCGAAGATCCACAAAGACGGAATCCTTTCCGACCTGTGGTTTCAAGTGTCAACAGTCTCACCAGAGACTTAGCACAATGGCTGAGCCAGATCCTCAACCCGCTAACGGGTAGAAGAGGTTCTTATGTGAAGAACTCATTCGAATTGAGGTCTGAGATAAAGAACTTACGGATTTCATCTGATGCAATCCTAGTCAGCTTCGACATCAAAGACCTCTTTACGAATATACCACTGGAATGTATCATAGAGCTAACAAAGAATATGCTTACGCAGGACACCTCACTGAGGGACAGAACACCAATATGTCCTGAGGATCTCTGCCAGCTCATAAAAAATGCCTAGTTAAAGGAAATTACTTTCGCTTCAACGGACATTTTTTCCGGCAAAAAAAAGGCGTACCAATGGGAAGCCCACTGTCTCCAGTGATGGCTGAAATCTTCATGGAACATTTCGAGGAATTAGCCTTCGCTCAAGCTCATCCGGATCAAGTACCGAAGTTTTTCAAGAGATATGTGGATGACATCCTCGCACTCTGTCAACGCGGATACGAGGATACGTTCCTGATACCCTGAACAAGGTATTCCCCGACAACATCTCGTTCACAATTGAAAGGGAAAACAAGGGAACAATCCCTTTCCTGGACATCCATGTTTCCAGGAGGAGAAACAGGCTTGAAACCAGAGTCTACAGGAAAGCCACACACTCCGACAAATACCTCCACTTCATGTCCTACCGTTCGGACTCAGTGAAAATCGGACTAGTGAATACCCTGGTCGATCGAGCCTTCCGTTTGTGCGACAGGAAATTCTTGATGGACGAAATCAGACATGTGCCAGAAGCCTGTTGAACAACGGATACCCAAAGACCTGGGTTTCACGGATGGTCAATCGAAGATTTCACTGGTTGAAGGGAGGACAGAAGAAAGATCCAATAAGCAACGTCCCAAGCATCTGCACCCCTTACTACGACAACCTAAGTAAGGGATTAAAGAAGACTCTGCAAGGAAAGTGCAAGATCTACCATCAGTTGCCTTCCTCCATCAGGGACATTCTTCGTTCAGACAAGACCAAAGTAAACGAAGATGAAAAACATGGTTGGATCTACGAAATCCTATGTAGTTGCGAAAGAAGTTACATAATTAAAAAGGTACACCAATGCCAAGAATCGTGCGGAAGGAAAAAACGCCTAAAGAGGTCGACCACCGAAACTAGACCCATTGCAAGGGATGATGGCGGCAAAGCAAAGCTCAGCTATCGTAGAACACTTCGAAATTTGCCAAGCTGAGGACCGGGTTTTCAAGATCTTATCGGTTTCCAGAGAAACGGACTCTGCTAAGAGGAATATCAAAGAAGCATTCATCATCAAAAGACTAGACTGCTACAACAGAGACAGCGGCGGCCTACATGTCAGCGATGTTTGGCAAACATTGATTAACCTCACAGGATGTTGTGCTCCATATAGCCAAAGTTTCTTGGCCATAAAAGAGCCCAATAATATCGGGCAACCCCATAATACCATCCGCTGATGACGGAGACAGTGGTCTCTGAAAGCTCCGGTAAATAAAGGAAATTTGTTTTCTTTGCTCTTGTCTTTTCAGCCGCTAACGTTTGGTTCATCGAAATGACGAGACGTACGGAACGGAAAAAAACAAGAAGATCAACGGACAACAAACCGTACACCCCAGTCAATCCATCTTGGTCCGTTACAAATGGTTACAAATTCGGAATACTTTTTTTATTGATACGCCACCGTTTTTTCAACGCTCGGACGTATGCGTCTAATTTGGAAAGTTTTCATGTTCTGCTGTACTATTTGACTTTAATCATAGGCTTTCATCATGTTGTACAAAGCAAAAAGCTCATTTAGAAGCTAAACGTGTGGAGCTAAGGGAGCAAAGTACCACACCAATTCACTGCTTAATCGAAAATTGGAAAGATAAAAAGGAAGAGTCAGGAATGAAATTTTTCCTGGAGGTTAGCAACTGTTCATTTTTAACTGCATACAACAAACACGCCTCCAGGTTAAAAAAATATTTTCCACCTATACATCAGACTAAATCGCCTTGCGCTCAAGCGTAGATTTTTTGACAAGTTGTTGCGGTTATTTCAGACTAGATTCCAGGCAGAAAACCGAACTTTTTATTCGTAACATTCACATTTTTAACAGACGAAAATGCTTAGTCGATAATAGCAAAGGTGAAAGCGTAAATAAAAGTAAGAAATTAGCATAAAACGTTAAAGACTGCCTCTCGCAATTTCTCTTCGTTCCGCAAAAACATAATGCACTTACGGGAGAATAAGCAGCTGACGACTAAATACACGCGTTTTAAATTGGTTATTCCAGATGAACTTCCTTTTTGACACTGCAGCTAAATTAATGTTTTTGTTTATAAATCACGTGTTTCAGGCAGGCGGATTATTATGCGTTCTTTAACACAACAGCTCATATTTGCGACAACTATAAAATTGGGGACTATATCAGATTTAGACGCATTGATCTTCCAATGTCGGATATTAAAATAAAACGTGGAATCCGATTCACGCATCCGTACAAAGCGTCAAATAAAGACAAGGATTGAAAATAGAATTTCAGATATTGAATATGCACAAATGTGGGTTTAAGCATTGTATCCTCCCTGAGTTCTTGTTTGATTCAGTTCAGTTAACTCTTGCTTAATGAACTTCATCAGTCCCTCCAATAGTTGATACAGAAAACATGTTAAGGGGTTTTTGCTAACTTGGGTGGCGTAAAATGAGATTTCACTGATGAACGTGATGAAGTAAAGACTTGAATAGCAGCTAGTTCAGTTTGGAAAACTTAAGACATCGTCTCTATTGCGTTTCGTCATGTATGGCACAATTCTATAGTCTTTTTAAAATCTATGATTTACTTACCAGCAATGAATTGCGTTGACGGAAAACTCCTGGTCAATTTTCATTAGCTGGGATATCGGTTAAACATGCATTTAAAATGCAATAACAATGCAAATTAGTTGAATGTCTTCTTGGGTGAAAATTTCTAATTTTTGAAGGATACAATTTTCAAACATCATAACAGATCTCGGTGAGTTCAGGCAATCTAGAAATCGGGCACCAAAGTTTAACCCATCGGAAGAGAAGGCATCTATGTTCAACTCAACTATCGTAGAAACCGAAATTGCCGACTTGCAGAGAAACGAATTTCACTGGCTAGAAAATCAGAGACCCTTGTCGTCAAAAGAATGGGCTGTCATTGCAGAAACAACAGTTTAGATGTCAATTATGTTTGGTTGACATCCATCAGTCTAACAGGATTGTATCCTGTTAGCATCTGCGATCATGAAAAGAAGAAAGGATCAGGGTATTAGAACAACATCGTCTGCTGGCGCCGAGGCAATAGTCTGAAAGCTGCAGCCGGCAAATTACATTATTCTATACTCTGGTTTTCGCATTGCTGTAACATCCGCCATCAATGACTGAGTGTTTGTAACAAGAAGAAACAAGACGACTACTTTGTAGTGACTGCTGTCAAACGTTTTATTTCTGGTTATTTCCTCAACTTGGTTTTGCAGTTTTCATTTCCCTTAAAACATCGCAATTAGTTTTTATGCTCCCTGTGATATCAACCGACAGTTGCAGAATTTGTTTTTCTCATTAAACCTACATGGAGACTTGCTAACAGTGAGTACGAAGCCTCAACCCCATGGGAACAAAAACAGATCATTATATTGCGTATAGTCAACACGACAAGCGATTCACTTTTTACTAGTCGCCACAGACCACTTGATTCAGAGACATAACTTAATATACTTAAATATAATTAAAATCTAGAAATAATTAAAATGTTAATAATTAAAAATCTAGTAGATTAGTGTATTCCACGCGTTAAATTTGATTTTTAAAACAGATTACAGTTTCAGGACACTAAAGAATTTTACCATTAACACGTCCGTCGATGAAGCAATTTGTAGTTGCTGTTTTGCTGCATAAAACTTCCACAGGGCGCGTTGATTCCGCAAGTTCAATTTGTCGCTATATCTAGTTAATGTTTTGAAAACTGCTGGCAAAATGTTTTATTGCTCAGTTGGATTGTCATGAAACTGATAAAATGGAAAATGTGAAACAGTTTCTTGAAACCAGTACAACATGCAATCGTTCAATCGACCTTTTTTCCTTGGCGATCAAATTGGACAAAATGTAATGTAGCCAAATTGGTAGTGTGATAAGAAAAAAGTGAAAAGCAGCAAAATCAGCATGCTGTCGCTGAAAGGTCGGCCTGTGCCGGATGATTGGTCTTTGCGTGCCTTAATTCCAAAAATTGCTCTCAGTATATTCGCTCCGCCTTCGGATTTCACTGTCGGATCGACGTCAATGTTTCCAACTCCCCTGCCAGCTTTCTCCGTTCCAGCTGAAGAAATCGATTTGATAATCATTTGTTCTGGAAAAGCGACTTTATTGTATATTTTTCAATGCACAGCTGTGCTCACCAACCTTTGATTTCGACTTCTTTGTCGTCATATCCGTACTCATTGGTCGCAACGCAGCGGTAAACGCCAAAGTCATGCACGGCCAGGTTTTCAATCACCAATACAGCTTGACTTTTGTAGCTTTGAGTAAAGTTGCTTCGTACTTTCTGTAAATGAACAAAATAGAGGGACGACAAACGTGTAATGTCTACCATTTCAAACTTATTCGTTTCCGGAACAATTATCTTCTGGTCCAAGGTCCAAGAAAACTGAGGCAACGGCCAAGCCTCCGCGGAACAGGAAATCTCCAAATCTGACCCGGCAAATAGCAAAAATAGGACTCTGAATTTGTATTATTTTAGTGCAACTAAACAAATTTCGGCATTGGCAAAAATGACTGGACAAATTTCCTCCGTACAGTGTACATGGATTTTCAAGCTCCAAGATTCCTCCGGCGGAATGCCGTTGCTGGCAAGGCAGGATGTACTCGCCCATGTGTCGGCGATTAACCTTGTACAGTGACAGTTCCCCTTTGTATACGATGCTCTCTGAAAACATTTGTCAACAAACTGTGATTCAGAAAGCACACAGCTCACCCCCATATCCATCCGGCTCATTGGTGACTACAACTGAATTGTCCTTGCGTTGCCAAGAAACACCAGGTTTCGGCGATCCTTCGGCAACGCAAACCAACGTTACATTCGCATCTTCTCTGACAGCAATGTCGTGGGTAGTGTTTTGTTTGTTATTTTCGGTGGCTCTAAAGTTATTTGCATTCAGTAAAAATCTCTGCCTTACACGAAAAATCCAGTAGTTTTAGAATGATATAGAAAAGATTTTCGTTTCAAGGACGACACTGCTGCATACGAAGGCCATCCATTTGAGTGTTCTTAGTTTAAGGCACAAATCTCATGGACTCGTTAAATGCAGTGAAGTGGTGCACAGCTGTACAATTGTGTTCGGAAGAAAGGATATATCTGTCCATGGCCAATGTTGTCTACAGCTGAATTTCACGGTTGGTTGCCTTCAAAGAACACTGGCCATGCGAAGGCGAAATTAGTGGTCGGCGCAAACGAGAATGCATTCTTTTCTTTCCTATAATCGATGCGACCAACCATCGATATGAAAGCACAGTCAAGAGGACAAGTGAAACTAAATTAAAGCTTTTCGAAAATGTTAGTTACTATTCAATATACGCGCAATGAGCAGCTCAGTGTTGTTTCGGCAATGTGTTTTGGCTGGGTGCACAAAATCCGCATGGAATATTTTTTGCTCGGGTTTATTGATTACACTAACCATAGAAACTGATGGGTCAAACCATTCAGGAATATCCGGTGCAGCTCTCATTAATCTGGAAAGGAGACAAAGCACTTATGTTGGTCTCGGACAATCTGCGTCACTAATTTACATGTCTTCCCAAATCCCAACCTCCCTTGGAGTAGAAACGGTGAGCTAGAGGAAATTAATCATGCACTATCAAAGTGCAATGACCGCATACTGCCAGTTGCAATTATGCTATCAGAATTGATTAATTATTCCCCAAGGCGTAAAGGTAATTGAATATGGCGCCCAGAAACGTGCAAACAAGGCAGTATGCGAGCTGAGTTTGGTGGGTGTCAAGCTAAGCGAAGCGAGCAAGTAGGATCTGCCCATTTTCAAGTCTAGTCTTCTTCCTTGACGGAAATCGGTTTTGCAAGGAATACCGATTGAAGCGAATGATGGCACTTTTCCGAATGATTTCTGGTATAAATGTTCAAAATGTAGATTAAACGTTTTAACCTTATCCTGCTGAAGAGCGAAATGGGTGTTTGGACGTTTTTCCTTTACAATCTGTTGAGCAAAATTAAAATGGACTAAGCGATATTTTAAAATCACTTCTTAACCTTCAGAAAAATTTCAATCCGATTTCGCGGTGCTAATTGGATGTTTCCTGGGTAAGAGCATAATTTTTCACACAAACGTTCTCTGGCTACATTTGTAATAAATTGCCATTAAATTTGATTTCTCATAGTCCTTTACGTAATGAATAAACAAGAAGTTGCAAAACTTTGCCTCAAAATGCCTAAACATACTTTGTAAAATTAAAGAAGCAATTTGAGCTATCATGGGGTTGGTGTTTATCTGACACATGTAAATTCCTTCATCCGACGCGTCCACATTGTTGATGCGTAAAATCCAATGTTCGCCGAAATTTTCCACAGTGTATTTGTTCCTTTTTCTAGCAAACAGCCTATGCTGCCACGTGATTAGCATAGTTGGTTCAGTGCGTACGAAAGCTACCTGGAACAGAGGATGTTTGTTATTTTAAAACAAAGCCATACTTTCTTACTAAATGCCGACCAAGACTTTTAACATGACACGCGAAGGAATATTGTGACCTGGCCTTGCAGTCACATCTTTCATTACCGTGCCGAAATGCGGTGTCTGGTACTTGGCACATGCTAAACACAAGTCGCTATATTGTAAAAGTAGTAAAGACCAAACTGGATACAGGAGATAAAAAATCTAACCATCAAAAAGCTGACATAGAATGCCAGGCAGGGATAAAATAGCGCTGCTGACCAACTCTCCCATCAGATCGCACTACATTAACCCTGGAGGTTAGTGCTGGTGGTGATTGCTTGTTAAACAGCATTATTGATTGGAAAGATCTACCATTAGTTGCAGCGTGTGCTTTGATTGAATTGACCCACCAATTCACACTTCTTTTAATCAAAGCTGATGCATGGATACAATGGCGCCACACCAACTCAGCAGTTCACTGTTTCATTGATCGGTGACTGATGCAACTAATCCCAGATAAAATTATCTCGTACTCAAAAGCAGCTAATCAGTTCGATTATTTCGTACCGATCAGTGGTATCGATGATCATCGACGTCGCTTAATCCACTCTGAAATGGCATGACTACATTTCCACTTTATTAAAAGTATGCAGCGTGAGAGCGAATGGTTTCGAATTCCTTGTTCAATATTCAACTTATCTGATGGATGTATTAATCTATAATGCAGTAAACGATACCCCACAGCGCAACGTGTTTTGTGAGATATTTTGTTCTAGAGAGGACCGAAAAATTAATGAAGCGATTTCATTCCAAAAATTATCACTTGAAAAGGTTGTTGAATTATTTTAAAGTGTAACAAATATTTTCCAGGCAAAACAAGTAGTATTTATGCCGACGTTAATGCGGATATCGCGTGCCAATCAGCGACTCGATGCAGAAAGAAACGTAGTCTGGTTTTTTGTCCGACGAAACTGAACAGCAATCATTCGTCTGTGAATTTTGATTTCATTAACCCAACGGAGCATGTGCGGAATGTTTTGCGCAAAACATTATCGTGCAATATGAAATATGCATGGGAGATTTATCGAATTTGTCGGCATTGAAAGCATACATTCTTTTAATGACAAGAAAACACATGCGTTGGTAATGATTTCTAGCATCGTGGCTAATCCCCAAAATGAACTGCAACATTTATATTGCCCTTGAGATGCTGAGTTGAACCTGTGTTTTGTTCAGCTTTTTTCGGTATTAGTCGCGTCACTGGTGTTTCATTGGCGGTGGTATGAAACCGAAAGCAAACGATTTGCATAAATATCCACGAAAGGGATTAAACGTAAGTTTTTATTGTCATGATTTCATCTCATCGAATAAGTGCATAAAGATGTGAATACGCATACGTGAAGACCCACCCCAAAAATGTCCCATTTTATTTCAAGCACTGGCAAGTTTTTCGCAAGAAAATAAGCTGGATAGTGGAATCAAAGTGTTTAAGAATGCATAATGAGGGTTTGAGATTGTTGAAATGAACACGGTTTGTGTCCTTGATCAATAAATTTACTTGCAAAAATATTTATTCTGCTAATAGATTGGAGATACGAAAGGTTGGGCATTCGTTTTGCGAAATTTTTCTTGAAAAAATGAAAACAGTTGAAGCAGTTTCTTGAATGAAGAAAAAACTGATTACAACCCCTGTGTCAATTGACTAGTTTGCGTAAGAGCACATGAAGAGAACTTTGGTCATTCTGGAGCGCTTTGTGAGGATTTATGAAATTCCCGTCTGCCCTTATAATTAGCATATTTTATTCCTAATTTTTGATGCCATCTTTCGAAATTTGCCTCCCGGTCTGAGCAGATTTACAAATTACGTTTTCCCTTGGCTCAAAATTGACTACTTGAATAAGCGATGTCAAAAACAAAGTTAGTGGAACTAAAAACAGCCAAATGCAGTAGAATGACAACCAAAGTGAAAGAACGATGTAATGTAGAGCTCAGCGTATGTTGTGCACTTAAAATTTAAAACTTTCATTGTTTCACCATTCAAAGTACTAAAACATGAGCGCTGTTAACCTTTGAAAATAGCCGGCTTAATCCTCCTGGATGTCTGTGATCAAAAACGCAATTTTTGAAAAAAACATAACTGGATGCGTAAGAAACAATCAAGTATGTGCCTGAAACAATTCAGAATTTGAAAACTTGTTAGCAAACGCCACTACAATTAATTGATGACTGCAATGATAGCGCTACAATTAAAAGTAACATTCTGGAAACATTTTAAATTCCTGAAGCTTATCAGGCTTCATTATCAAGGCTTCTGCTCGCGGAGATGTAGTTTGCACATGCTTTGCTTTGTTCACAATTAGAAAGAAATACATTTATAATTGAGACGAACAGGTTTTCAATCTGCCGCCATCAAAACGTTTTGGACCATTCCGAGAAACTGTCTATTGGCTTTGTTAATAGTGCGGCAGTTGCAAATATTTCTACTTACAGCGGGAGGAAAACAAGAACATGAGAAATAAAAATGTAAATCATGAATTGCCAACGACGAAATCAGATCAGTTTTTTTATGCATAAAATAACTTACACAATTACATAGCATTGAATGCATTTGTACCCCGTTATTTCGTAAAGCGCATGCTGCAGTGTATTAAAATCTCTCTGCTTTAGAAGCACGACAAGTGTTTGAAGATTTATCAGATATAGCCGGTATCCGTGTTCTGAGTAGTAATTTTTTATATTATTTTCATGGACAAAATCCTATGCGTTTTTCTCTTAAACAACCCTGTAGGAGAGCGTGTGTTAAAACCATGATACACTTGCTGCAGTTGATACGGATGCGAACTCATTTCAACTTAATTTGCCAGAAGGTTGTGTTCCGTATTTTATTTTTGATGCTACTTGATGATTGTTTAAATTATGCAATTTTGTCTGAGATGTCCTTTCCGTTCAAAAGGAAACGCTGCAGTTTGAAAATACCTCCTCCCGATCTCGTATACGGCGGCATATCCTGCAGCGTACGCAGCAATTTCAGTTAGTTTTGCCTGTTGGGCGTTTTAACTTGCTTTTCTTAGCAAAACTATGCTCTAAATTTCTCGTTTAGCAAAGGTAAGCCTTTGAGGCAATAATGAACATGCAGCTAAACTTCGATACCGCGATTAACTTAAATAGCGCAGTTATCCTTGAGTAGATTGTGAAACATGATTAACTCGAATAGCACTGTTACCTTTGAGTAAATTGCCAATTAGACCCTGAAGCAATGTAAGAAACGTATTAAATTTCACACTTCTATGTTCGCACTAATCGAAACCTGCACTTTGTAACAATAGTCATTGTAGCTATTTTTGGATATCTTAGCATTGAAAAAACTAATTAACTCACTTTGCCAAGGAAATGTAGCACAAGCATCATGCTGAAGGAACGGAGCATAGGAGCAGATTGGACGGCTTTTCTTTGCAACCGGTGAGGGAATAGGCTGAAAATATCACACTTGTACATTCGTAAACTGCCATGGTTAGCAGTATGCGCGTTGTATGCGACATGCCAAATATTAAGGATCCAACTGGCTTCGGTCAGGGACATAAGATAAGAAGCAACATCTTGAAGGCTGTTTCTTCCACTGTGCGCTCTGTATATAATTCAGCCAATTACGACGTCTGTGTAATAAGCGACAAAACGTTTCTGAATCATTGCAATCTACAAGCTATTGGATCGCTATGGATCGTTGATCGCTGAAGGTCTGCCGGTCCTTTGCCTGTTGGATCAATAAATCAAGATCCAAGGAGGGTGACTTGTTTAGCCTGTAATTAGCCGGAACATCGGTACACTGACAAACCATCTAATAATTTAGACCATTCATTTCCTGACAAATGAGGAGCTCAATGACCGTACGATACTTCGTTTGGAAAATGTTCCATTCTTGAACACTGGCAGACGTCTAGACGGTGCCACTATTGCTTTTGGCTCGAATTTCCATGTCGCAAAAGATTGATCAGAGCTTTTTCCTCTTCAACCGAAAGTAAAAACGAGCCTTCTGTTCCAACATAATGTATGGCATCATTTACGTAATGGGTTATCAAAAAAGCTCTCTCCTCAGCGCTGTAGAAACTGAATGCAATGATAGAAAGAAAATTAAAATACAATATGATTTCACGATTGAAAATGAGCCACTGCTTAAAAAGTAAAAAAATTACAATTCTTGATCAGAAACTGGTAACGTAATTCTATTTTGAATTTGCAGGCATAAATGAATCACGTCAATGCATGTTGCTGACCGAAAGTTACCGATTGGGAATACGATCGACTCACACATGCTAACGGAGAAGGTGCCCACATTTGGGGATATGTTTTCACTGTCTAATGAATGACACCCAATCAGACAACAACAAACATACGGTGTTATTTCATTTCAAGCGCTACTAATGCAGACGGATGGGAAACGCGAAGATATGTTACAAGTGCGGCGTGAGAAGCTCGACTCGAAGTCGACTCGGGGTAAACTGAATAATGGAGTTTCCCTAGCAAGTTTCCAACTGAGTAGAAGGCAACCATCGAAAATCACACTTACTTCCGACGCCATAAAGTGAGCTTAAAAGGCTTAGCTACACGTATGAAACACTTTAAGCACAACGCCTTCACCACCACGGCGTACTTGTGCGATCCATGGTAGTAGAAAGAATCGCTACATTAACCCTTAATGGCGAAAAGGTTTTTCTGTACTGAACCTGGAAAAAAGCAACTTGTAAATCTGAAAAACATTTGTATACATTGATTCTTCAAGCAAGAAACGATAAGCCACTGGTCAGAATACACATGTGGGGATTGTGTGAGCGTTTCTACTCGTGTCTCTCTTTCAGAACTAATCGTTACGTAATGACCGGCCGGTAGCTGCCCCCCGGCATAAGGAGAACCAAAAACTGCTGAAGGCGACCTTCTTCGTAATTGGATTCAGCTGGACGGTGAAACGTTGAAGCCGCATTAAGTCAGATGACATGACACACGAAAACGGGATCAACGCTGACCACGCCGAATGAAATTAGACCATTAGTAATTAGAAGCCTGGACGAAGTACACGACCTTCGTCTTCTTAAATGAACCGTATGCGGACAACGATTGGAAACGTGCTGCTCACTTTGTTCTTAAACGACATCAGACACTTGCAAACAGCTAATGGCCCGGCCTTGTCCCTGCGTTACCCTCGTCAACATACGGGTAAAATCAAATTTCCCCTTTTCAATTTATGCCAGTTCAATATGATCGAATAAGAAAAGTCAGAACTGCAACACTTAGTCGGCACTGGTCAGAAGATGACAAACAAATCCCACAGAATGCATATATATGCAACGTTTTTCTAAATTCGCCACACGAATCGAGGTGGCGGAAACAACACAGATGAGATATGGATTAGTTTCTGCAACCGCCGAATAGCAAATTAACGAGGAAATTTAAAACACGTCTAACCGGATCAAATGGTTACCAAGACGGTGAACGCTCATCAAAGAAGGAGTGGTGTCGATGTTTGGTCTTCTCATATGCACGTAGCCAACAGCGGGGATCCAAATTCAATCGACCACATTACAGCATTTCTGCTGGCTGAAAAATGAGTCAACATCAACGAACATCTGCTGCGAGACTTCTGCAAGGGCGGCCTGTTATTGTTCGAACCATTTACGAACAACCGTAGCGGGCATCTATTCCAAGACTGGTCGCAACGATTGCGGATGGCCTCACGGATACAAAGGCTGGCAGCACCCGACCAAGGTTGTCCATGGAAGCCAAATAGACCGTGCCCGATTTGAAAGGCTAACAATTCAGGCCGTTAATCAGTGTTCGTTCGACCACCGATTGCCTCACTTGCATAATGGCTATGTTTACATTTTGACATATCCATCGTAATAGGTCGATCAAAATTGAATTGCGGCGTACATTTTCCTCACATCCGTTCTTTAACTTAGCACATACATCAACCGCCAACTAAATGTCGCTGGTGTGTAAAAGAGGGAAGTATATGGCAAAAAATGGGAACCCATCTATTTCGATCCATAAGTACTTAAATGGTAAAAGCAGCAAAACTACAGCATTTAATGTCTCACATGCTAATCACTTTATTCCCCTGCTTCTGCTCGTAAGGTAGTAATTTATTTGTTACCAAGTTTGCAAATCGAGTTTTTTGCGTAGCAAATTGCATCTAGCATGAAAAAAACGCATAGCTTTACTAAATAGCCAAATCTCAGGGCGTGAATTACCACAGTGTCAATACTCGTCTTCCGTTCGTTTAATCTACGTCTAGCTAGATGTTTTCCGCAACGTTCATATTCATCTGAATGGTGTAGCGGTTCATGGCATGGACACGTTTTAGCCACTGAATAGGGCATATTAATTTTTTCCGTGAATCCGCAAATTGCTCATCGTCTTCAATGGAGGCCTGCGAGCAGGGCTACATTTTTCCAGGCCAAAACTTGTCAAATTTTTATTTTAAAATTAAACAATTTCTAATATCAGGTTTAAAGAGATTTCAATAATCCTTGCAGAACAAATGCTATGCCTGTAAAATGCAAAACAAGGGAATGCATGGCCACAAAAAGTTGGTTTACCTTGCGATTGACAAAGTCGAAATATTTTAATTTAGAAACGAAACTCTACCACTAACCAAAGCATCCTGAAAGCCAAACTATGAGTATGAACTCCCTGCCAACGATGCAGAGTAAACAGACGTTGTAGTTTTCAGTGTGGAGACTATATAAACAATGAAGCAAACTGAGCTAATCGATCAGGTGTACCAACATTTTCAACAAAAAAATACATGCGGCAAGGGTTTGTTGCTCACATTTTAAAACAAAGCTTGTCATCTTGGAAAGTATTTATGACTGTGTTGAGTGCGTAATTCATCCATGGTTTGTTCAACACTTGGGTAACACTGCTAAAAGTCTCAAACAAGATAAAAGAAACTCATTTCAATTATCAATAAGCAAACTCTAATGTCCTGGGCTTTTAGATTGCCCAAAGTAATGTTGCGCATCAAAGGTCTTAAATAGGGCATTTTAACCAATGCCAGAAAAAATTGCCAAGGCTCAAATGAGTCTCGTGTTATTTCGTTGTGACAGTAACTTCGTTTTACACAAGTGACTTCCTTCGAACAATGGTGAAATTGAAACGCCCACATTTGAAATTGATAGCTTAGAATTGTTGCATAGTCGACTTCTTTGACCATTATATGCAAAACCTATAGCCTTAAGATAGTTGATTTTTGTAAGAAACGTTCGCGATAGTAGAGCTGCAGTTTTCGCTTGAATTTCTGTTGCGAACTGTTGTTCAGTATCCTTAAAAACGCCAAAGATGTCATCGGTGGACTATTGGAAAATTTCGATCATCTGGTTAGCTTATTTACATACGAGAATATTTTGTCCAACTGATTTTACAGATCAGTGATCTTGAAAACATTATATCTTTTACTGTGGGCAAAAGATTTTGTTGTATTGGCATTTTACTGCCATTTACTGCTACACCAACACTCCATTGCAAACCCTAAGCACTGTTCTGTATGCTTGCTGCATAATGCAGACATCTCAATCAATCCCTGCAATTTAGCAGATTATTCTTGCTAAACTGATAGCTGAATATCTGCGAAATCCTGTTTGTTCAAAATGTTGAACCTTTATTCAACGCTTTTTACGACTCGTTCAGGGGAATAGGGAAAGAAAAGACATGATGTAAATTCGAAGCAGTCAATTGTGATTTGAGCATGTCGAAACTACGACCACTTGCGGTCACGATTTATTATTGAAAATGAAATTAAACTTGCGCAAATTACGGCAGCGTGTCATAATTAATACAAAAGATCGTGAACAATACAACAAAAGTGCGCAAACGTATCGCACTCCGGGCAGATATTCTCAAACTCATTTTGATGACAAAGTGCTTCGAAGTTCTATAATTGCGCGCGAAATTATTCGCAAGTTTGCACATGTTAGATACGTAGACATATAAAATGAGAAAGTGGAAAAACCAACATATGCGAAACGGTGTAAAAAACAAACTGGTTAAACTAATCATAATTTCATTTTGTCTTATCAGGTTCACATTTACACTCCCAACTCATGCCAAACAAGGTTTTACATACGAGGTAGAAGAAAGATGCTTTAATTGGTCATTCAAGCTGTAATTGTTTTGTGGGGAAAAACTGGAACTAAGATAACGACGTCAAATTGAGCATTTTATTGAAGTGCGTCGCTCAAAAGGAATAAACTGATTTTAGTTTCATGGTAATCATTGTTTTTGAGAAAATGCGGAAAGTAATATCATAAAAGCTTATGCATAATAAGCTGTTTTTACGTCGTAAAAGGGGCTGGAAGGTCTGAGTGCGTATTATCCACGAGTGAAAGTTTATTGTCAAATTCATTCCGTTCCGAGCAAGATTTATACAATGCTTAGGCTTACAGTTTCTTCTATAATGGCGATTTCCTGCAACCAGGCTGCGTGCTGTGCATGAATCGTATTTTTACGATTGACTTTCGCAATGCTTACATTAAAGTAGCAAAATAATTCCTAAATGCTGGAATACATTTGAAAGCAAGTTACGATTGACCCAGGCGTGCACAAACGTTCAAACCATAAATGGTGGCAATCATGACTTACAAATTTAATGTCTCGCGCAACTGCCAACAACACTTTCACCAAAACTCCATGCGTAACTCAGCCCTAAAAACTTGCTATTTTTCAGCCGCCAAAACATTACAATGAATAATTGCGGTTGTGAACACCCGGAATCATGAAGGTGTAATAACTGTTGAAATCAAAAACGTCCGCACTTGAGTTTCAGATGGTTAAGGTGTTAATCCGCAGATGATTAAATTAAATCCAAATTAAGTTGAATATTTCATTAAAAATCCTGGATTAATTCAGCAAAACGCTGCAGTCCATTCCAGTTCTGCTTGTCGTTTTGTTTAGCAACGCGACCATTCTAAATTCCAACGTATTTGCCATATCACTTAGTTCTTTTTATTAATAAAATATTTTAATGTAGCTACAAATGTATTATGGAAGTTAGGCAGTTTCTAAAAAGGGAAATTTGAAACTATCTATTTTTGTCGTCATTTTCATAGTTGTTTGAGAAAACGGCACCTACCCACGTCAAAACAAATCACACTAATTTCACAGCGGATTACGTATGTTCAATCAGCGACACAAGATGTCAAGAAATAAATGAATGTAAAAAAATGAAACCAACCGGAATGTATGCTTTGAACCGACAAACATGAAAAGCTGAAAATTCCTGAACTAGACGAAACTGGAAAAATCAGTTTTTACGAATAACAACGTAGCAAAGCTGGACAGCTTACAGTTTTTCATCCACTACAAGCAGACGAGAAAAACGTTCAGAAAAATGGAGAACTCATCCTATCTATTCAGACTGATGGATTACACAAATAAAACTGCACTGGTCAATACCTAAATTTGGAATTTGAACTTGAAACCATAAAAAGACTCTGTGGAATGGGCACCAAAACACGTGGCAGTCCTGTAGCATTTAAGCGTATGACACCCGTGCCTCTGCGGTATTCACTTCAAACGCTTATAATTGAATACAATCAATAGACGATATTGAAGATGACTCTGACTGCTTGTATCATTGTTGAGTTCAAAAGATACAGATCCCTGCTCTGCAATGAAATTAAAGCAAACAGTGCAAGATGAAATGCAAATTTCTAAATCGTCTTCTATAAGTGCCTAAGATCGTACGTCAAAGGAGTTCCAGCATAAACTAACTTGCTATCCAAAGGGTTAAAAATGGCCCCTTACGGAAAACGAAAGTGGTTTGGAGGAATTTATCACATAAAAACATTTTTTATTCCTTGAGAATACTTTGAAAAAAATTTCCGTGTTCAATCCAAAACCAGCTGGATAAAAAAACGCACCCCCGTTTCGACGTAATCGCAAAGTAGTAATGAACGCGACTGGAAAACACATACGAAAAGCAAAAACATTATGATAATCACCCATTGTAAGTCACATCTTCCAGTGGCAAGTATCGCATGTTGTTCAAGATAAGATTCACCATCTTCCCAGTTTTCAAAACTTTTCGAAAGGTGCGTCAGACAGTTTCATGCAGAAAAACTGGAAGCCGGCAGTTACTATAATTGAATCACGAATTTTTAAACGAAGCATTACAGTGAGAATTAAAATCAATTTACAACCTATCCCAGGAGGAGCAAAACATCTCTATCAGAAAAACGTTTGAGTCGTAGTAATGAAAATAGCGTTGGAATTAAATAAGAACATTTTTGAAGCACGAGGCTAAGCAGAAACGTTTTTTGAGGAAAAACATCCTAATATTCATTTCAAGCATTGTTGTTTTGATATGAAACTTTCTTGCCTAAAGGGTGGAAAAAAGGCGTTAGGACTTAAATTTTAAACTGCAATTAATGCAGTTGTCTGGAGAATGTGGCAAAGTGTGACTCCATTTTAAAAGTACGACCTGAAGCAGTAAATACAGGTTTGAAATTTCTAATTCATATATTGCAGTTCAGGTTAGGTAGATAATTTTCGAAAGGTCCTACGAGCGATATGCATAAATGTTTTTGTAGAAAATCGTGGGAAAATATGTATAATTTGTAATCCTTCGGGATTCTCGACAACTTTAGATGAAGAGGTTAGGTCATTTTTACAATTTGCTCGTACATCTACTTTCCTCAGAACATCGTTTTAAAGCCAGAACTCTTTCATATATTCTTACTTTCACATCTTTCAACCCACCCGTCTAGTGCACATCGTTTAGTTCAGGCGATGCACAGAAGATCATTAAGTTGTTGCAATGGAGAAGACTGCAACAATTTTTCCAGCTTAAAAGAACTAGTATGATACGCTTCCAACAAAACGCAGATTATCGCAAGTGCATCAAGTTATCCCAAAGAAAGTCATTGGACTTTCATTCAAAGTTGCAAACATGCAAGAACAATTAACCTTGCTAACTGTCGTTGCAGAACCATGCAGATAAAATTTTGAAACTTTTGGGTGAGTTCGCCGTAATTCATTGGATAAAAAAAGTGCATGATGGCGATTGAAACAGTTCTCCTAATAACAATCTTGTCCCCCATTGCTTGTCCCTAACATGCGCACAAACAAAACATCCCAGCGCAGTCAGAATTCTCGAAGAAGCTAGTCTGAAACTCCAGAGAGTCCTAATCAAAGAACATAGACTTAGTCTGCATAAGCTCAGGGAGAAACTGAATACTGATCAGAACCACTTCTCGAAGCTTTGTCCTGAACTGAGTATCGAACTGGCAACCTATATTAAAGAAAAGCAAAACAATGACATCCAAAATGATAAACCTAGGTTGGCCCATAAATTTAATACCTTGATCTCGGAAAAATATAAGGGCAAAGAGTTTTTCCGACGGAGGTCAACAACTCTTGGAGTCAAGGAGAAAGTGGCCGTTATGAACCTTAGCAAAAGAACGCTTAGCTCTGAGGATCCTTAGCAATTCTTAATAAGGGCCTTAACTTCGTGCCTGCCCCCTCTCATTTTTGTTATAACAACATCATAACTTCCGCTGAACACTCACTAAGAGGAGACCAAGGGGCTGTAGTCAAGAAACAAATTGCCTCTTCTCTTGACCTTTGCACACGACGTATAGAACGGAACACGACTAGAACGGAAGATCTTGCCATAAAGACATTGGCACGGGATGACTCTATCATTATCACGAAAGCAGATAAGGGTAATGTAGTCGTAATTCTCGACAGGTCAGATTATATTGAGAAAGTCAATCTCATGCTTGATTCTAACA
>JAJBBP010000141.1:0-27618 GCA_021464625.1 Proterorhinus semilunaris | reverse complement strand
TAAACGAACAATAAACATTAATTGAATAAAATTATTGACAGATGCATCTCCTCAATTGGTAGGCGAATAGAATCCGTTAAAATAGTTAAAATTAGTTTCAGTTACTGTCAGTATGGCAAAATGTGCATGGAAACAGACGGGGCATACATTACACAACAGACGTTTGGGAGATGCGCAACTTAAATTTGCTACTTTTTAATAAAACATGCGGATTGGAAATTAGGAATAATTTAACTGTTCGAAAACGTAGTTAAACAGGATGATTTGATTGAACACTTAGCCGGAACACTGGACAAAAACATGTATTCAAAACACGTTTAAAATGTTGGGTAGATAGCCATGGGATGAAAACCGACCTCAGTTCAGTGAATCCATTGAGTATAATCAAACGCAGGATTACAAGTTACCAACACGTTTATTACCCATTTCGTGCCGCACTACATTCATAGGATTTCAAAATCGTTTCTTAGTAATAAAATCATGTTGGCAGAAACTTCACCTGTCAGAAAAACATCATGTCAGAAAATGATGAAGTCATACCAACATTACGTTATTAAACATTTGAATGATCATATAGTGTTAAATGGCCTAAATTGGCACCAATCAACAAAGCAGTAAGGAATGCTGATATGGATATTATAACCTGAATTGAAACAATATGCAATATTTTATCGTCCGCATGCAACTGTTAACTGGTAACTTCCAAAGTCCATAACAGGAGAAGCATACCACCTTTTGAACGTAAATTGTAACAGCAAGATTTGCTTGCCATATCAGCAGTTTAAATTAAACCTCACAGGTGCTGCAGAGAAAACCATTTCAATGTATCCAAAAAACACCCATCGCTCAAGAGGAATGTTAGCTTAAATATTATCACAGCCTTTGCCCTTTTACACAGCCGAGTTATCGTAAAATATTAGTTTTGCAGTTTTATGTGAAAAATGTGGAATCGTAATTCTGAAATAAAATCGAAAAACACGTTTAAACGACATGGAGTATATACCAATCGTTATAGCATCATACCAAGCATTGTAGTGCAGACTGAGCAACAGCTTAGCACCTGAACACCAATGAATGTACCGGTGTTTAAATTGTTTACAGCAAACCTGCGCCAAACACTAGTAGCATATTCTTCACGGCCATACCACAGGTAAGTTATGTGTGACCTTTCATTTAACTATACCATATTCAGTTTATATTTGAGTGGCACTGATTTAATGATGCGGGCAATCCTAAATAATTCTGAACAGTGAGATATATCACAGAAATGCACAAATTAGCGGCAAATAAAATAACAATTAAAAGCAACAGGTACACAATGATTAGTAAGCATGAAACAATAATTTTCCACAAGATACATTTGATAAATATGTTATTCCTGCGTTCTGCAAATCCATGCTTTTGGTAAATGGTTGGAGCAATGTAAATTCCGCGTATGTCTTCATGATCAGTGCAAAACTCTCAATTCAACTGAACAATTACTTTCGTAGAAGGTTTTGAAGAACCCAAGGATCCTTTTTAGCCATCTGAGTACCATTACCGTCGTTCAAAATGTAGGTAGCCGATCATCTGCGTTTCGTTGCTCCAAAGGAAAGCTTTGTTTCAATATTAGTAACCCGTTCCATAAATAGCCAAAAAAGCAACAATTACGCTTGACATCCGGTACAGCGTCTGTACGTTACGAGAGCAGTCAAAGATATACCTGAGTGTATGTGAGCCAACAAAGGGAATTACAATTATGAACCGGCCGAAGCACGAAAATTTCTGATTGTTGGCATTGATATGCAACAGCGTAACAGCGTCCCCTTTTGGTCACACAAAATTAAAAAATGTAAAGATTATATTACAAACCGGACATTTTGCTAACCCACTTTTCAACCATGCTTAGATTTTAAAAAACAAATTTGTGAATCAAATTCAGAAAGCACATGCATAATCTGAATGCGTCATAAAGTCAGAATAACAAAATTATCTTGGTGAAGGTTTCCCGTTTCTGAGAAGGGAAAGTATAACAGAAAACATAATCACTTGTACCTGTTTTCGAAAACAAAGCACAGCAAAATAACAACGTAGTGCAAAATGACCTCACTCCTAAAAATTCTCACAGAAAACAGCATTCTCAGCAGAGTATTAAAACGTCAATCCGATTAATTTAATTCTGTTTTTCACAAGGCGATAGCGTCCAAAGTTCCCTGAGGCTCATCTGTCCACAAACATTGACATTGAATCCACCTTGCTTCAGTTCTACCTTAATTAAAGAAACATTACGCTCAGTAATGAAACTTGATTAACTCGAGGAAAATTATAAACGCGTTATAGTCAGATAAGAACTCAAAAACATTCGTCTGAAAATCATCACTAATCCGTGCCATATTTGGCTACGGAACAGCAGCGCATGAAGTGTTTACATAAAATCTCATTGCTATCAAGTTATGTTTCCACCTTCAATGTCCTTGACGCTGAACCACAAGAAACTGCCAAACAAAGTAAGTTCCGAAGGTTCATTAGGTGCACACCATGCAAAGTTGATGTTGAAAACACAAGAAAAAAATTAAAGGAATTAATGTCTCACATAACTGAGGTGTTCACTGTTTATTGGTTGGGCATGATAAGGATTTAAACCATTTTAATTTTCAGATTGCCGAGCACCAAAACGGGATGTCATCCCATGTAAAACCAGAAAATGCCGTGCAGTGGCTGTTACATTTTGGCAAAATGAAAACTATGTCACAATTTTTTATGGCAACATTGACATTGATGACTCTCACATTTATGGTGACAACAACGTTCAAAACGTATGGCCAGAGAGAGCTGGAAGGGATGTTACCCATCGCTTGCAGACACGCTGCTTTAGACCCATGGGATCCGGAAGCGTTAAAATATTACAAGAAATTGGATCAGATAAAATGTAAACGAATTCAACCAGAACTAACATACTTGAATGATTCAGGCTGGTTAGTAATTAACTCAACGGAAGCAAGCATGGCTAAGTTGCCAAAATACCGTTGCCATTACAGATGTTTCGATATGCATGAAACGAAAGGTTATCCGTCCGTTCGTTACTTTTCCTGGACACAATTTACGATAACAGGAATACGAGTGAATTGTGAATTCATACAGGTTAAGTGCAAACACATCATTGATGAAAAATATTTCTACGAAAACTTCCATGCGCAGCTGATTCCAGTTCCAACAAATACAATGAAAACACCTGTGAATCACAAACCAAACATTATTATTTTCTTGATTGACTCCATGTCACAATCAAGCTTTATGCGCAACCTGCCCAGAACACAGGACGTCCTTTCGAAGCACTATGAACACATTCCGTTTAACCAATATCATAGAGCTGCCGTAAACTCTAAGCCAAATAGTAGAGCCATGTTCACGGGTCGTACAAGCGACCATTTTCAAGTTCTTCAGTTACACAGCAAAGCAGGGCCGGAGACAAAAACAGAGACAGTAAATAGTTACGATAATTTATCTCTGGTATGGAAAGAGTTTTCCAGCATTAACTACGTGACGCTCTTTGGTGAAGACACATCAGCATGGCCATTGTTCAATTCCGCCATTTTTAAGCGCAAACCGGTCAACCATTTTTTGACTCCCTTCTACGTGGGTCAGAATAACAAGGTCGAGGATGCTTGTATCAGAAATACGGCACAGCATTATGATTTAATCAAGTTCTTAACGAGCTTTGTGAAGCAATATGCTGGCACACAGCCATTTTTTGCTGCGATATGGCTGGCTTCAGTCAGTCACCAGGAAATGAACCAAGTGCAGGGAATGGATGACGATGTTGCGCGATTTTTCACGGATATCAGAGAATTCATGAACAGCTCAATCGTGTTTTTGATGTCTGACCACGGCGTTCGGTTAGGAGCATTCCGACAAACCGATTTGGGTCGACTGGAAGAAAATCTTCCTGCATTCAATGTGCTTTTTTCGAAAAGTTTTGGTAAACAATATCCGAATCTACTGGCAACGTTGAAGAATAACTCAAAACTTTTGGCAAGTCATTTAGACTTACACGCATCCTTGCAACATATGGCACACAATGCATCGTGGAACGTTTTAGAAGCAATGGCAAATAAGGTGCAGCATTTGGACTTGTTCACCAATCAAACGGCGTTCAGTATTTTCCGTCCTTTGCCGCGTGACCGTGACTGCGAACATGCGGCCATTCCGGAAGAATATTGCCATTGCAAGGAACACAGCAAAGTAAATATCGACGCAAACATGACAGCACAGTGTGCAACACTAATTGTTGAACATATAAACAATATGTTGGTTCAGCAAAGAAACCTCTGCGCCTTATTGAAGTTGAAACGAGTAACTACAGCCTACACAGCAGTCCGCAAAATCTCTGGTCGCGTTCGAATGGTTGCAATAGTGATCATTGAGACTGACCCTGGAGGTGGACGTTTCGAGGCAGCTTTAGCAAAACAAGAAGGTAAAGAAACATGGAAAGTAATTGGCAGTGTGAACAGAGTCAATGCATACAAATTGCAGTCATATTGCGTAAATGAAGAAAAGCTGAAACCTTTGTGCTACTGCATTTTACAGAAGGAATAAGGAAAACATTTTACGCAGTGGAACTCAAGTTAGCAGATACCTTAGAATAGGCTAGACGACAAAGTGTGTTCGTTGGATGTGACTTAACGGTTCGTTTTGTTGTTCGTCTTCGCTTTTACGAGTTATGGTGTTTAGAAACACGAAATTAAAAATAGTTTTGAATGGTTTGATTCGGACTTAAAAATAAGCAGTCGGCGGATAATCTATTTATAATTTTGCAAAAATCTCAAATATCGCAACAATTCGCAATTGGTTCACACAGAATTCTGACAATAAAGGATTTGAGACGTGGAATTTGAAGTAGCTTTGCGGAAACAGAAATTCACTTTTAAATTTTTTTATATCATTTAAATTTTCAGACATTCTAGTCGAAATAGATCCATATGTTTCAGCAACCAATTAGTTTTCGTCAATTGATCGAAGTTGTCACGGGAAAATGGCAGAAACTGAACATGTTGGTATTAGGTTCGACCAGCAAACATGTCAAATTATGAACATGGTTATTGTGAAGCCAGTGCTCCATGCATAGGCTAGCAAAGTGCGAGAATAACGTAGAAAGAGTGTAATTAACTTGTATACGCGGTGTTCGTTCATATTTGAAAGATAGCTTTTCGTGCATAACCGATGTAATCGTAATGACAGGTTAGTGATGAGTAAAAGACATCATTATTTCACTGTTATAACAGCGTTTAACTAGAGGTGTACGGGTTGGCGTCCGTTGTTCGTCTTGTCTTCATGTCTTGTAAGACGAACGACATCAAGCTCCAAAAGATTCTAACAAGATTGAAGTTTCCACAAAACTTGCGACCACCTGAATTCTACTGTCTACCGAAGATACACAAGGATGGAATTCCTTTTCGGCCTGTGGTTTCAAGTGTCAACAGTCTCACAAGAGACTTGGCACAATGGCTTAGTCAGATTCTACACCCGCTAACGGGTAGAAGATGTTCTTATGTGAAGAATTCATTCGAATTGAGGTCCGAGATAAAGAACTTACGGATTTCACCTGATGAAATCTTAGTACGTTTCGATGTCAAAGACCTCTTTACGAATATCCCATTGGAATATACCGTCGAACTGACGAAGCAGATACTCACAAAGGACCCCTTACTGAAGGATCGAACATCATTATGTCCTGATGAGATCTGCCAACTCGTTCAGTTATGCCTTGTTAAAGGAAATTACTTTCGTTTCAATGGAAGTTTTTTCCGACAACAAAAAGGCGTACCAATGGGAAGCCCGTTGTCACCTGTAATGGCGGAAATCTTCATGGAACACTTCGAAGAACTGGCCTTCTCTCAAGCCCAGCCTGATCAAGTACCTAGATTTTTCAAGAGATACGTGGACGACATCCTCGCAATTTGTCATCATGGATACGAGGATATGTTTTTGGATACCTTGAACAAGGTATTCCCTGGCACAATATTGTTCACAATCGAAAGAGAAATTAAGGGAACGATCCCTTTCTTGGACATTCACTTGTCCAGACGAAGAAAAAGGCTGGAAACCAAAGTCTACAGGAAAGCCACGCACTCTGACCGATACCTACACTTCACATCCTATCACTCAGACTCAGTGAAGATTGGACTAGTGAATACCCTTGTCGACCGAGCTGTCCGTTTGTGCGACAGGAAATTCTTGATGGATGAAATCAGACATGTATCAAGAAGCCTGTTAAACAATAGATATCCGAAGACTTGGGTTTCACGAATGATCAATCGAAGACTTCACTGGCTGAAGACAGGACAGAAGAAAGAACCCTTATGCAACATCGCAACCATCTGCGTCCGTTACTATGACCACTTAAGTAAGGGATTAAAGAAACACCTGCATGGGAAGTGCAAGATCTACCATCAGTTCTCATCCTCCATGAGGGACATTCTTCGTTCAGACAAGACCAAAATGAACGAAGAGGAAAAACATGGTTGGATCTACGAAATCCTGTGCAGTAGTAAAGGACGCTACATAGGGGAAACTGGAGGTATTATCGGCCAGAGATTCAAGGATCGCTTGGCGGCCCTAAAAGGGTACATCAACGCCAAGAACCGTGCAGAAGGAAAGAAGACCGAAAGAGGACGACCACCCAAGCTAGATCCACTACAAGGGATGATGGCAGCGAAGCAAAGCTCAGCAATAGTAGAACATTTCGAAATGTGCCTTGCTGAGAACCGAGTTTTCAACATCAAACCAGTTTCCAGAGAAACGGACTTTGCTAAAAGGAAGGTCAAAGAAGCTTTCGCCATCCAAAGGCTGGATTGTTACAACAGAGACATCGGCCTACAGGTGAACGATGTGGTTGGCAGACTTTGAATGACCTGAAAGGCTGTTGCGCTCCGCGTGACAACTCCACCCCTTCTGTTGACCCGGTCCCATGGTCATATATATCCCAATAACATCTGGGTTCGCAATAACATCATCCGCTGATGACGGGGAAAGTGGTCTCCGAAAGCTCCGGTCTTATTAAAGAGATTGTTTCTATTTCCTTGTTCTTTCATCCGTCAGTGTTGGACTTTCTTCAATGATTGAACTAACCCAAGACGTGAAGACAAGACTAACAACGGACGCCAAACCGTACACCTCTTCCAATCAATCTCCGTCCGTTACCAATGGAAACCTTTTCGGAAGTATTTTAAAACTGTTTTATTCGCACTTAAAAATAATTATCCATACAACGGCTGCACGCAGTCGGCGGATAAACTATTTATAATTTTGTAAAAATCGGAAATATCACAACAATTCGCAAATGGTTCACACCGAATTCTTACAATAAAGGACTTGAGACGTAGAATTTGAAGTAGCTTTGCGGAAACAAAATTTGCATTTAAATTTTTGAGAATCATTTAAATTTTCAGGTGTTCCAGTCAAAATAGATCCATTTATTTCAGCAACTCGTATGCACTGTGTATCTTCACATTTGAAAGACAGCTTTTCGTGTATAACCGATGTAATCGTAATGACAGGCTAGTGATTAGCAAAAGATATCATTATTTCACTTTGACAACATTGTGTAACCGGCGCCATAGGATGCTTTGTAACGTTAAGAATATTAAAATGGTGCGTTCTATGTGTAATATACAGAATTATAATAATGATAATGATAGAAATAAAAAAACTAATTTTAATATTGCAATTCTTGTCTGGGATTTGTGCGGTAAGGTCCATGTGTCCTGTGAATAGGTAACAACCCTACCTCGGGAGGATGGGTGGTTATTAAAAAACAGGATTCATTGGTTTACTATTAAACACGGAGCTTTCGAAGGCGACTGTCTTCGTCATCAGCGTAAGACTATATCTTACGCTGATGACGAAGACAGTCGCCTTCGAAAGCTCCGTGTTTAATAGTAAACCAATGAATCCTGTTTTTAATAACCACCCATCCTCCCGAGGTAGGGTTGTTACCTATTCACAGGACACATGGACCTTACCGCACAAATCCCAGACAAACATCAAGTCCATGACCATCCAAAATAACAACTTATTTGGCATTGCAATTCTTGATCGATTGAGTAGCACGGTTTTCTGTCCGTTGTTCTTCTTGTCTTCTTGTGCTGCGCCTGTTCCATCATTGGATTATGATGGTCTTTTAGCAGTCAAGAAACGCAAGGATAGAGAAGAAATCTCTTTAATAAACCGGAGCTTTCGGAGACCAGTGTCTCCGTCATCAGCGGATGATGTTATGGGAGTACCCGATGTTATTGGGCTTTTTTTTATAACCGAGAGGCCGGGTCACACGATGATAACGCTGTTTGTTTAGGCAGATCGCAGCAGCCTGTCAGGTCAATCAATGTCTGCCAAACATCGCTGACTTGTAGGCCGCTGTCTCTGTTGTAACAATTCAGCCTTTTGATGGCGAACGCTTCTTTGATCTTCCTTTTTGCAAAGTCCGTTTCTCTGGAAACCGGTAGGATGTTGAATACCCGGTTCTCAGCATCGCAGATTTCGAAATGTTCTACGATAGCTGAGCTTTGCTTCGCTGCCATCATTCCATCGTGTGAGTCCTGTTTCGGTGGTCTTCCACGTCCGGTCGTCTTTCCCTCCGCACGGTTCTTGGCGTTGGTGTACCTTTTGAGGACTGCCAAGTGCTCCTTGAAACGCTGCCCGATTGTACGTCCGGTCTCCCCTATGTAGCGTCCTTCACAACTACACAGAATTTCGTAGATCCAACCATGTTTTTCTTCTTCGTTCTTCTTGGTCTTATCCGAACGAAGAATATCCCTGATGGATGACGGGAACTGATGGTGGATCTTGCATTTTCCGTGTAGTCGTTTCTGTAATCCCCTACTGAGATGGTCGTAGTAAGGGATACAGATGGTTGGGACATCACGCAGGGGTTCTTTCTTCTGTCCTGTTTTCAGCCAGTGAAGTCTCCGTTTGACCATGCGTGAGACCCAGGTCTTTGGGTATCCATTGTTGATCAGGGTTCTTGTGACATGGCTTATTTCATCCATCAAGAACTTCCTGTCGCACAAGTGGACAGCCCGGTTGACTAGGGTGTTCACCAGTCCGATCTTCACTGAAACTGAGTGGTAGGACGTGAAGTGAAGGTATCTATCGGAGTGCGTTGGCTTCCTGTAGACTTTGGTTTCGAGCCTGTTCCTTTTCCTGGAGAGATGGATGTCCAGGAAGGGGATCGTTCCCTCGCTTTCCTTTTCGATAGTGAACGAGATGCTTTCAGGGAAAACCTTATTCAAGGTTTCCAAGAATACATCCTCGCATCCGCGATGACAGATTGCGAAGATGTCGTCCACATATCTTTTGAAAAAGCTTGGTATTTGATCAGGCTGGGCTTGATTGAAGGCCAATTCGTCGAAGTGTTCCATGAAAATTTCAGCCATCACGGGTGACAGTGGGCTGCCCATTGGTACGCCTTTTTGTTGCCGGAAAAAACTTCCGTTGAAGCGGAAATAATTCCCTTTAACAAGGCATATCTGAATGAGTTGGCAGATCTCATCAGGACGTAATGATGTTCGTGCCTTCAATGAAGGGTCCTGTGTGAGTTTCTGCTTCGTCAACTCGACGGTATAATCCAATGGGACATTCGTAAAGAGGTCTTTGACATCGAAGCTTACTAAGATCTCATCAGGTGAAATCCGTAAGTTCTTTATCTCCGCCCTCAATTCGAATGAGTTCTTCACATGGGAACGTCTTCTGCCCGTAAGCGGATTGAGGATTTGGCTGAGCCAGTGTGCCAGGTCTCTCGTGAGACTGTTGACACTTGAAACCACAGGTCTGACGGAAACCCTGCTTTGTGAATCTTTGGCAAGCAATAGAACTCAGGTGGCTGGAAATTTTGAGGAAACCTCAATTTTGTCAGAATCGTTTGGAGCTGGCGGATGGATGGAGCTGGAGCTGGAGAATCGTTTGGAGCTGATGGAACAGGCGCAGCACAAGAAGACAAGAAGAACAACGGACAGAAAACCGTGCTCCTCAATCGATCATAAAACTTCGTCCGTTACCAATGGAAACTTATTCGGAAGATTGCAATTCTTGACCTTATTGGGTTTGTATATGACCAACGGATGTGTCAAGAAACACTAGATGTTCTGCTTCGGTGAGTGCAACCCCTTGTTACGTCGGCGCGTCAAGTAGAAATCATTGACCGGTAAATCATTGTCTTTCGCAATAACCCATCTTTCTGATAAAAAATAAAGATTTCAACTTTCTTTGAGCAAAGTCCGTTTCTGTCGAAATCAATAGGATTGGGAAATTCTGGATTTCTACCCCGCAGATCTAGAAATGTTCTGCGATAGCTGACCTTGGTTTGAATGCCATCATCTCGTCTTACTGATCAACCTTTTGTGGTCGTACTCTTCGGGTTAGTTTCGTTCCCGACGGTTCTCAGTGGTATTGTACTTTTTTAGAGTCTCAAGTGAACGTTGAACTTCTGTTGAACAATATCTTCACATTTGCAAATGTACTATGCTTGCGATTACATAGAGTTTCCAAGATACAGCCTTGTTTGTGGTCTTCGTTCCTCTTCGTCTTATCAGAATGATGGTGAAAGCTGGGCTTAAATGGTTGATCCAACAACTTGCATATGGTTGATTCTTTAATCCATTGATATATGAGTCGCAGTAAAAAATACAGATACCGTTGGACGTTACACACGGATTCTCCATGAATTCATTTGTTAGGCAATGAACCGCTGGGTTGATAGTCCATGAAAAGCTGGGTCTTGGGTATCCCTTGTTCAACAGGTTTCTTGTCGCGTGTTCTTTTTAATCCATCAAAAATTAAATATCGCAAAAATATACAGTCCGGTCGACCAGGGGATTCGCTAGTCTGATATTAACTGAATCTGCATCATAAGACATGATTTAGAAGTACTTGCCAGAATCTGTGGATTTCCTGAAGACGTAGGTTTCCAGGCAGTTCCTTTTGTTGGACAAAAGAATGTCCAAGAAAGGGATCGTTCCTGCGATTTCTCTTTTAATCGTGAACGATATGTTGTCAGGGAATATCTTGCTGAAGGTATTGATGAGAAATAGACCTCATATTTTATGCGGCAGATTGGAACGATGTGAACCACATATGCCTTAGAAAATTGAAGAATTTGATCGAGTGAAAGTCATTTTCAGGAAATGTTCCATGAAGATTTCAGACACCATTTTGGACTGTTGGCTGCTCATTAGTACGCCTTTTTGTTGCCGGAAAAAACTTCCATTGAAGGGGAAGTAACACAATTTGGCGAGGCATATTTAAATGACTTGACAGGTTTGCTCAGGATACAGTAACATTCTGTATTTCAGTGAGGGGTCTTGTGAAACAACCTTCACTGTCAACTCCATTATTTTCACGTCAAAGGTCTTCACGTAATGACATTTCTTGCCGGTTAAGTGATTGACAACGTGAATGAGCCATTGTGCCTAGCTACTTCTGACACTTGAAATCCCATAGCGAAACGGACATTCTGCCTTGCAAATGTTTGGTAGGCAGCAGAAATGAGGTGGTTAGGCGTATTGTAAAAACCTCTCTTCTCAGAATTTGTTGGAGCTTCATGGTAGCACACCGTCAACACCGTGAAGAAAAGATATCCAATATTATAAACAAAACATGTTTTCCCTTCTGAGATTTCTCATTAAATAATACAGAGCGACACGGTCTCAAACTTCAAGAAAGCATTTATCCCTTTAAATTCTATCGAAGAAATATCGTACAGGAATTGTCTTGAAGAACGCGAAGAATTCTTGTTCAACACGGAAAAAGATGTACTACAGAAGGAAAGACCCATTAGGAGAAGTTTACACATCTCACCTGCAAACACGGAATTACGATCCACTGGTCTAAAAGTGTCGCGGCAGCATAAACTGCAGGCACGATTGGTAGTCTTAGCAACGCAGATCTGGACACAGTGGAAGTTCCAGTTCTAAATCATGATCTAAAGTTTTCCCTACAACTTCAACATCTATGGGACAACGACATTATCGTTTCCACAGTAAAATCCTTGCATATTGCAAATCCGGATACAGACCACGTTATCAGAACAGAAATGGCGGAACGCTTAAAGGATGTTCATAACGGAATAACTCCTAATATTGCCCATGAAAAAAGAACAACCCTACGGAACATCAAGAAGGACGAATTAGTCTGAAAATATGAGCGGACAAGGGTAACATCACAGCGATTCTCAATAGATCCATGCAAAGGATACACTTACCTTGATCTTGATCTGATAAAAGATATCAGAAAATGAAGTGTTGGTGTTAGCTGCAAAATATTGAAGATTACAACCGACACGAAGCTCCAAAAGATTTGGAACAAAGTGAAGTTTCCACAAAACTTCTAACCACCAGAGTTCCACTGTCAACTGAAGATTCCCAAAGCTGGATTTCCATTTGGACCTGTTGTTTCAAATGTCAAAATTCTCACATGAGACTTGATACAATGGCTCATCCACGTTCTAAATCACCTAGCGGGCAACAAAAGTTCTAAAGTGAAAAACTCAATAAAACTGGGCTCTGGGACAAAACGCTCACCGCTTTTTGCCATCGTAATCTTAATTAGCCTGGATTGCAAGGATCAACAAATTGTTCAACAACCCTTCCATATCAATTTTCGAGAGTTATATCGCCGAAAGGATGTTGTAGCTGCATATTATAAAGAAAGTGTTACTATTAAAGTCCGTTAAACGACGAAACATCCGTCTGTACAAATAATAATAGTAACATAAATGGTATCGAACATAAGGTTTCGTGAAGGATTGCTTTAAATATTCATGAGAAACCTTACTAGGACTTCCGACGAGTGAAACATTCGCAAGCAAACAAATCTTGCTATTGACATATGAGATGGGAACGACATAATCAAAGGCAACACGCTCGCCAAACTATTATCTTACAACAATAAGAAAACGGTGTACAAGTGTCGACCAGAAAACGTCAGTGGATAACCACAAATTTCAAACGAAAAAATGGACAACCTGTAAGATATCATTGGACTGGTCAGTAGATCGTGTATTATCAAGTAATAATTGACCAAATTAAGCAGTAGTGCTACGAGTTACAAATTTAAATTAAAGGTCAGACAATGTGAGCACTCAAGAACTACGCATATAAATTTAATGCGTGAAGAAATTCTTCAGGTGCAATAAAAAAGAAATGTCAAAACAGTGAGACAAACAATCGATATTCTCAAATTTCCGAAACCCGTTTCATTCTTGTCAGTGATCGCCTGGCTGTGTTCGCATGGTAATTTCTCTTCTATGATTATAGCGTTGCCAACAATTCTTTCAGGCGACTGTAAAATATAAATAGAAGAGAAAACGCCAAAAATAAAAATCGAATCCTGTTAAAACACTATTTAACATGTGTGACAGAAAAAATGCACTGTTTCAAACTTTGGCGGAGACGTGGTGAAAAGACGCAAAATGCAAAACAGCAGTTTTCACAATGCAACTGAAAATAAATGTATCCATTTACATTTACATACGGCAGAGAAAAACAGTGCTCGATCCACACAGGCAAATGTTCACGAATGAAAATACCTCATACAGTTTACGATTTTTAAAACAAAATTCGCTTGCAATGATTGCCAAAGTGTTGATTTGGATTGAACAGTGAAGGGTACAATGCTTTTCTGTTTACATCTATTTATAGTTACTATGCGTCGCTGTCTAGTTCACATACGACAGACGACGTGTTCAAGCCCATAGCAAGTGTACTCAGTGTGATTAAAGTTAATATAATTTCAAATGAAGCGCGTATAACAGGATGGTTGAACACAGGTCAATTTGCCATTCGGATCAGCTTATCGAACATATCCACTGCTATAGCATATTTATTTACAAGGTCTACTGCAATTAGCTAACAGATGAAACCAGCTTAAAATATAAACCGTTCCCTCATAATCAGTACGTTGGCATTGATGCTAAAACAAGCAATGAAACCCGCATTGCACAAACAAACATGATAGTAAATAAATGCTTTACTCAAGGTTACCATTGTGAAAACTGAATTATTGTGACATTCAAAATGCAGGTTTATTTGCCGTGCGGTTTCTTAAAATATCCCACGCATGCATAAGTTTTTCACCGGTTGGAAACTCAGAAATGGCAATTCGCGCACGTGATACGTTCGAGATTTCCATAGAAGTGCGGGTTTGTAGTATTAAATCTATATTTTCGACAATTATTCCCGCAGTTGCTGTTAGCACGCCAGTAATATAAGCATCGTCTACTTTGATATAATTATTGTACTTCATTTTATTGTGAGCAGCAATGAGTAGAGCTGGAACATCGCCAGTTGCGATGAAAAACCCACCTGATACCATTTGTGGATAATAATCTGAGATAAAATGGCTTATAGGCACCCCCCATTTGCCCTCACGTAACACGCGATTTTTCAGCAGTAAGCTACCATATATTCGACGAGTGACGTTTAACTTTGTTTTCAGTAGTGCATCAAGTGCTTCCTTCAAAACCAGTGTGTCGGAATCCATAATTGCATAGAAATTCAACTCTGCACATTTTTCAACAATCCACTGAAGAATAGCAATGATTTTATATGTTAAATTTTCGTACGTATCCCTATAATTGACCACAAGCACGTCAAACATTGTAATCGCTTCGTAACGAATCATTTCATCCATTTCGCGATTTAATGAAAGGCCAATAACAAATACTACTCTTCTTATCAATTTGTTTGCCCAAGTATTTCGTATAACATTCCGCAGGTTAAACTGATGAGGACTCGATTTGATAAAAATTATATACCGAATGTCTGATTTCGCTTCATTGCAGTACTGAGCATCAACGTTGAACGCAATAGGTATATTCTGCTTGAATTGAAATGGCACTGAAGTGGTTTTCTGCACTTCTTCAGAATGCCAGAACACCAGCGTCCACACAAAACCAAAAACGACGAGGCACACAATTGCGAATCCTTGCAATGGATTGAAAAAATGTCGATGCAACAGCCTGACTATAATACTTTTCAACAATAGAATTCGTACCATTTTCAAAGCGTACCAGATAGGCGATGCATAAATGGCTAAGAGACTAAAGCTGAAAAGCAGACGTTTACGCCTTTGAGAACATGAACAAGAATAACAAAGCTAAAAACACACTGCACTAAATTAAGCTTTTAATCAACTCAACCATTTCACTGAATAGCGCAGTAATTTCACAGTCAATTGCCCACCTTAGTTTTAAGCCAGATTCGACATATGTCACGCTAGGACTTGAATTAGATTACATTTGTCACGGTGCAATCACTTTTACGGATAGCTTCATAGGCATAACAGAATGAAAGATGTCATTACCTGGAAGAAGTGTAGGAGCAGAACCACAAGCAAACGCAAAGCACGGCTTAGCTTTGCTCAGACAGTCGTAACTTAATTACGATGTTCAGGTACAGACTGGCCAGGTTGTGCGCAGCAATTGTTTCACAGCAACAAAACAGGACGCAAATATATAAATTCCATTTCATGAATGACAAGCAGATATGCGAAGGTCAGCGCAATGTTGCATCACGATAATACCAAGTTTGGTGAAGACGGAAAAGTGTCACCCGTTCAATAGCTCGGCTGACTCGATTTTGCAAAGAACCTCTAAGCCGAAAACGGACGAGTGAGCGCGAAATTATTACACGTTAATGTTGCAGTTTGACACATGATTAAGAAATAACTATCAAACACAGAAAAAGAACATTTTTCTGCACGCATAAACTCTCAGCTGCAGCAAAACATTGACACCGCAATTTTAAAAAACTCAAAACGAAACATCCGTGCATGGTTATGAGTACTGTGCGTGAGCTGATAAACTGTTTTCTCAGAAACTAGCAGTCCATGTTAACGACGGTCACAGAGAGAACAAAGTTTTTAACCATTACGCACGAATTCATGGCAGTGAAAATGGTATCGTCATGTGATAAATTATCAAATTCTAGAAATAAACGAACAATAAACATTAATTGAATAAAATTATTGACAGATGCATCTCCTCAATTGGTAGGCGAATAGAATCCGTTAAAATAGTTAAAATTAGTTTCAGTTACCGTCAGTATGGCAAAATGTGCATGGAACCAGACAGGGCATACATTACACAACAGACGTTTGGGAGATGCGCAACTTAAATTTGCTACTTTTTAATAAAACATGCGGATTGGAAATTAGGAATAATTTAACTGTTCGAAAACGTAGTTAAACAGGATGATTTGATTGAACACTTAGCCGGAACACTGGACAAAAACATGTATTCAAAACACGTTTAAAATGTTGGGTAGATAGCCATGGGATGAAAACCGACCTCAGTTCAGTGAATCCATTGAGTATAATCAAACGCAGGATTACAAGTTACCAACACGTTTATTACCCATTTCGTGCCGCACTACATTCATAGGATTTCAAAATCGTTTCTTAGTAATAAAATCATGTTGGCAGAAACTTCACCTGTCAGAAAAACATCATGTCAGAAAATGATGAAGTCATACCAACATTACGTTATTAAACATTTGAATGATCATATAGTGTTAAATGGCCTAAATTGGCACCAATCAACAAAGCAGTAAGGAATGCTGATATGGATATTATAACCTGAATTGAAACAATATGCAATATTTTATCGTCCGCATGCAACTGTTAACTGGTAACTTCCAAAGTCCATAACAGGAGAAGCATACCACCTTTTGAACGTAAATTGTAACAGCAAGATTTGCTTGCCATATCAGCAGTTTAAATTAAACCTCACAGGTGCTGCAGAGAAAACCATTTCAATGTATCCAAAAAACACCCATCGCTCAAGAGGAATGTTAGCTTAAATATTATCACAGCCTTTGCCCTTTTACACAGCCGAGTTATCGTAAAATATTAGTTTTGCAGTTTTATGTGAAAAATGTGGAATCGTAATTCTGAAATAAAATCGAAAAACACGTTTAAACGACATGGAGTATATACCAATCGTTATAGCATCATACCAAGCATTGTAGTGCAGACTGAGCAACAGCTTAGCACCTGAACACCAATGAATGTACCGGTGTTTAAATTGTTTACAGCAAACCTGCGCCAAACACTAGTAGCATATTCTTCACGGCCATACCACAGGTAAGTTATGTGTGACCTTTCATTTAACTATACCATATTCAGTTTATATTTGAGTGGCACTGATTTAATGATGCGGGCAATCCTAAATAATTCTGAACAGTGAGATATATCACAGAAATGCACAAATTAGCGGCAAATAAAATAACAATTAAAAGCAACAGGTACACAATGATTAGTAAGCATGAAACAATAATTTTCCACAAGATACATTTGATAAATATGTTATTCCTGCGTTCTGCAAATCCATGCTTTTGGTAAATGGTTGGAGCAATGTAAATTCCGCGTATGTCTTCATGATCAGTGCAAAACTCTCAATTCAACTGAACAATTACTTTCGTAGAAGGTTTTGAAGAACCCAGTGATCCTTTTTAGCCATCTGAGTACCATTACCGTCGTTCAAAATGTAGGTAGCGATCATCTGCGTTTCGTTGCTCCAAAGGAAAGCTTTGTTTCAATATTAGTAACCCGTTCCATAAATAGCCAAAAAAGCAACAATTACGCTTGACATCCGGTACAGCGTCTGTACGTTACGAGAGCAGTCAAAGATATACCTGAGTGTATGTGAGCCAACAAAGGGAATTACAATTATGAACCGGCCGAAGCACGAAAATTTCTGATTGTTGGCATTGATATGCAACAGCGTAACAGCGTCCCCTTTTGGTCACACAAAATTAAAAAATGTAAAGATTATATTACAAACCGGACATTTTGCTAACCCACTTTTCAACCATGCTTAGATTTTAAAAAACAAATTTGTGAATCAAATTCAGAAAGCACATGCATAATCTGAATGCGTCATAAAGTCAGAATAACAAAATTATCTTGGTGAAGGTTTCCCGTTTCTGAGAAGGGAACGTATAACAGAAAACATAATCACTTGTACCTGTTTTCGAAAACAAAGCACAGCAAAATAACAACGTAGTGCAAAATGACCTCACTCCTAAAAATTCTCACAGAAAACAGCATTCTCAGCAGAGTATTAAAACGTCAATCCGATTAATTTAATTCTGTTTTTCACAAGGCGATAGCGTCCAAAGTTCCCTGAGGCTCATCTGTCCACAAACATTGACATTGAATCCACCTTGCTTCAGTTCTACCTTAATTAAAGAAACATTACGCTCAGTAATGAAACTTGATTAACTCGAGGAAAATTATAAACGCGTTATAGTCAGATAAGAACTCAAAAACATTCGTCTGAAAATCATCACTAATCCGAGCCATATTTGGCTACGGAACAGCAGCGCATGAAGTGTTTACATAAAATCTCATTGCTATCAAGTTATGTTTCCACCTTCAATGTCCTTGACGCTGAACCACAAGAAACTGCCAAACAAAGTAAGTTCCGAAGGTTCATTAGGTGCACACCATGCAAAGTTGATGTTGAAAACACAAGAAAAAAATTAAAGGAATTAATGTCTCACATAACTGAGGTGTTCACTGTTTATTGGTTGGGCATGATAAGGATTTAAACCATTTTAATTTTCAGATTGCCGAGCACCAAAACGGGATGTCATCCCATGTAAAACCAGAAAATGCCGTGCAGTGGCTGTTACATTTTGGCAAAATGAAAACTATGTCACAATTTTTTATGGCAACATTGACATTGATGACTCTCACATTTATGGTGACAACAACGTTCAAAACGTATGGCCAGAGAGAGCTGGAAGGGATGTTACCCATCGCTTGCAGACACGCTGCTTTAGACCCATGGGATCCGGAAGCGTTAAAATATTACAAGAAATTGGATCAGATAAAATGTAAACGAATTCAACCAGAACTAACATACTTGAATGATTCAGGCTGGTTAGTAATTAACTCAACGGAAGCAAGCATGGCTAAGTTGCCAAAATACCGTTGCCATTACAGATGTTTCGATATGCATGAAACGAAAGGTTATCCGTCCGTTCGTTACTTTTCCTGGACACAATTTACGATAACAGGAATACGAGTGAATTGTGAATTCATACAGGTTAAGTGCAAACACATCATTGATGAAAAATATTTCTACGAAAACTTCCATGCGCAGCTGATTCCAGTTCCAACAAATACAATGAAAACACCTGTGAATCACAAACCAAACATTATTATTTTCTTGATTGACTCCATGTCACAATCAAGCTTTATGCGCAACCTGCCCAGAACACAGGACGTCCTTTCGAAGCACTATGAACACATTCCGTTTAACCAATATCATAGAGCTGCCGTAAACTCTAAGCCAAATAGTAGAGCCATGTTCACGGGTCGTACAAGCGACCATTTTCAAGTTCTTCAGTTACACAGCAAAGCAGGGCCGGAGACAAAAACAGAGACAGTAAATAGTTACGATAATTTATCTCTGGTATGGAAAGAGTTTTCCAGCATTAACTACGTGACGCTCTTTGGTGAAGACACATCAGCATGGCCATTGTTCAATTCCGCCATTTTTAAGCGCAAACCGGTCAACCATTTTTTGACTCCCTTCTACGTGGGTCAGAATAACAAGGTCGAGGATGCTTGTATCAGAAATACGGCACAGCATTATGATTTAATCAAGTTCTTAACGAGCTTTGTGAAGCAATATGCTGGCACACAGCCATTTTTTGCTGCGATATGGCTGGCTTCAGTCAGTCACCAGGAAATGAACCAAGTGCAGGGAATGGATGACGATGTTGCGCGATTTTTCACGGATATCAGAGAATTCATGAACAGCTCAATCGTGTTTTTGATGTCTGACCACGGCGTTCGGTTAGGAGCATTCCGACAAACCGATTTGGGTCGACTGGAAGAAAATCTTCCTGCATTCAATGTGCTTTTTTCGAAAAGTTTTGGTAAACAATATCCGAATCTACTGGCAACGTTGAAGAATAACTCAAAACTTTTGGCAAGTCATTTAGACTTACACGCATCCTTGCAACATATGGCACACAATGCATCGTGGAACGTTTTAGAAGCAATGGCAAATAAGGTGCAGCATTTGGACTTGTTCACCAATCAAACGGCGTTCAGTATTTTCCGTCCTTTGCCGCGTGACCGTGACTGCGAACATGCGGCCATTCCGGAAGAATATTGCCATTGCAAGGAACACAGCAAAGTAAATATCGACGCAAACATGACAGCACAGTGTGCAACACTAATTGTTGAACATATAAACAATATGTTGGTTCAGCAAAGAAACCTCTGCGCCTTATTGAAGCTGAAACGAGTAACTACAGCCTACACAGCAGTCCGCAAAATCTCTGGTCGCGTTCGAATGGTTGCAATAGTGATCATTGAGACTGACCCTGGAGGTGACGTTTCGAGGCAGCTTTAGCAAAACAAGAAGGTAAAGAAACATGGAAAGTAATTGGCAGTGTGAACAGAGTCAATGCATACAAATTGCAGTCATATTGCGTAAATGAAGAAAAGCTGAAACCTTTGTGCTACTGCATTTTACAGAAGGAATAAGGAAAACATTTTACGCAGTGGAACTCAAGTTAGCAGATACCTTAGAATAGGCTAGACGACAAAGTGTGTTCGTTGGATGTGACTTAACGGTTCGTTTTGTTGTTCGTCTTCGCTTTTACGAGTTATGGTGTTTAGAAACACGAAATTAAAAATAGTTTTGAATGGTTTGATTCGGACTTAAAAATAAGCAGTCGGCGGATAATCTATTTATAATTTTGCAAAAATCTCAATATCGCAACAATTCGCAATTGGTTCACACAGAATTCTGACAATAAAGGATTTGAGACGTGGAATTTGAAGTAGCTTTGCGGAAACAGAAATTCACTTTTAAATTTTTTTATATCATTTAAATTTTCAGACATTCTAGTCGAAATAGATCCATATGTTTCAGCAACCAATTAGTTTTCGTCAATTGATCGAAGTTGTCACGGGAAAATGGCAGAAACTGAACATGTTGGTATTAGGTTCGACCAGCAAACATGTCAAATTATGAACATGGTTATTGTGAAGCCAGTGCTCCATGCATAGGCTAGCAAAGTGCGAGAATAACGTAGAAAGAGTGTAATTAACTTGTATACGCGGTGTTCGTTCATATTTGAAAGATAGCTTTCGTGCATAACCGATGTAATCGTAATGACAGGTTAGTGATGAGTAAAAGACATCATTATTTCACTGTTATAACAGTGTTTAACTAATCTCAATGGATGCGTCGTAATTTGTAGAGTAATTAAATGGATTAGAATAATAACAGTAGTGTGAAGGTGGAGTTATTATCGCTTAACGGGCTTTGATTACAAATTCCTTCTGCAGACTTTTAGTGGTTCAAACGTTTTGTGATAATGTAAATAATGGCCGACTGAAGTTGGATAAGCAAGTTGTCAAGAATGAGGAATAACACACTGAAACACCAAGGCTTCAAGAGTCATTTGCCTTTGTCTTCGGTTGAGTTTTGTCATCAGAGCACTAAAGAGAAAATAGTTCTGGAAGGTTTCGTATTTTAATCTGTTCTTCCTTTAGCCTCACCACGTGTCTTTCGAGGGTAGGTTAAGTCTTATTTGCGTTGTTTAGTGTGGCTTTTACAGGCAAAGGACTGGAAAAAGTAAACACTATCAGTCCTGTGCAAAGGTAGATGCAGCTGTGGTTATTTAAAAATACGAAAAGAGCGAGGATTCAACTTATGTATTAGTGTTGTGTCAGGACAGGTGTTTACTTCATGTTTTCAAAAGCGATGTCATGGTTTTTAAAAATTGAAAAACAAAGACAACAAGGAGCTGCAAAAGCCATTCAACAAACAACTATTACGACAAGACCCTGAAAAGAACCTATCGTTTGGTAATATGCAGATTTGCTTTGACGGCTACGAACTAAGCCTGTCAAAACCATGCTGACAGCATTTTTACCCCTCCAGTCCGTCTTACTGAACAATACAAGTGTTCATCAAAGGGAACACGCCAATTCAGTTGAGGAAGAGCGTAAACTAATGTCTATTGAAAAGCTCGAATAGCACCGTGACAAGACAGGCTCAATTATATCGTCGAAAAAATGTTGTAGCTGCATATTATCAAGAACATGTTACTTTTTATTAAAGTGTGTTAAACGACAAGTCGCCTGTAAAATTAGGTTTCGTGAAGGATTGCTTAAAGTTACCATGAGAAACCTTACTCTATGACTTCTGATTGAAAAAATTCGCAAACATTCAAATCTTGACAGTGGCATATAAAGTGTGAGTGACATTCTCAAAAACAAGCAACATAGTCACTAAGCTATTATCTTACAATGTTAAGAAGACGGTGCAAAAGTAGCGACTAAGAAACGTCAGCCGATAATCGAAAATGTCAAACGAAAAATTGTTCAAATACAACGACATCGTTGAAACCCGTCAGCGGATCGTATATTATCAAGCAATAATTGACTACATTCAGCAGTAGTGCTATGAGTTACAAATTTAAATTTAAGCTTGGACAGACCAAGCACTAAAGAAAGTACGCATATCAATTTTAAGCGTAATAAAAATTCTTTGGAAACAATAAAAAAGAAAGGTCGAAAACTGACACCTAAGAAACCGCTGTTCTCAAATTGCAGAAACTCGTTTCAACGTTGTAAGTGACCGTTTGGTTATATACGCACGGCAAGTTATCTTTTACGATTTTGGCTTCTTCAAACAAATCATGCAGAAAATCGCAGAGGATAAATAGATGGTGAAGGGCGAAAAATGTTTTAATAAGAAAACAATTCATGTATGTGGTAAAGCGAGATGGAATTTCGTTACAGAATTGTACGCAGTACCGGAATTTCGTTAAACAACAGCTTTTCGTCTGCTCGCCAGAAGCAACGATATGTTGTGTTTAAAGTAAGAGGTAAAAGCATTTTTGGCGAGAAAATGCACACGGCAAAACCTTTCAAAGATGTTTCCGCGAAAATGCCAAACGTATATTTAACCGGAGGAACTGACTTTAAAGTCCATCGGAAAAAAATCTTTTTAAGAAAAAACGAGCGTTATCACCGTTTGCCAAAGGACAGGGTGTGCGGTCGGCATGTTATCATTTGGCTGTTGTACGAAACTTCAAGGCAGGCATCGCTGGCCACTCAGGAACTGGTCTTGAGACCAAAAATGGAACGGTTTCAAATCAATTGTTAGTCTCCCTTGATGGATAACGCCTTGTATGTCCAGTTTAAGACTGTCTCGTTAAAGGTCTGCATGACATTTCGAAACCTGTACAAAAATGGCTTCTCTGCCCCAATTCTTCTCCTATGTAGAGCGTGAAACATTCAGAACGTATATTTAAGGAAACTAAAGCAAACAGGCCTGACAATTCTTGAGGAGAAGTCAAAATGGAAGCAGAGGGCCGAGAGAAGGCGTACAGATTCATCGCCTGTTCCGCAGTAGCATTCAGCGTGATCGCGATCACATCCACATGCATCACATTGCCGATGCTGTACAACTATGTTCGTTATGTGGAAGATCAAGTGCAAGAAGAACTGGGTATGTGTCAAGAAACCGCACGCGATTTAATACAAGAATTTCGCGCACAACAAGCGTCACTTAGTATACAGCCGTCTGGTAAAGGAAAGACGGTAGTGAAAAGGGAGGTACCTCGGGAATGCCGAGATTGCTGCCTTCCTGGATCGCCCGGCCCCCCTGGTTTGCCTGGTAGAAATGGTCGCCCTGGAAGACCAGGCCAATCTGGTTCTCCAGGTTTTCCTGGACTTCCTCCTCCAGAGATATGTATAATCCAGGCACCGCCACCATGCAAGCCATGCCCACGCGGTGAGTCAGGACCTCCTGGTCCACCAGGTGAAGTAGGTGATCCCGGTCCCGTTGGTCCTCCTGGAATTCCTGGTAAAGACGGTTTGAACGGTCCCACCGGTCCGGAAGGCAAGCCTGGTCTAATAGGACCCCAAGGACCGCCTGGACAAAAAGGTACACCTGGTACGTCTGCTGCCAACGTTCCAGCCGTTCCTGGCGACCCCGGCCCACGTGGACCACCAGGACCCACCGGTCCACCCGGTCAACCAGGTCGTTCAGGTTCTGATGGTATGCCCGGGGCCCAAGGACCCCCTGGACTCATGGGCCTCCTTGGTCCACCAGGCGACGACGGTGCTCCGGGAGCGAAAGGGTTGCCAGGCCCAGCCGGTCCACCGGGAGAGAAGGGTATTTGTCCAAAATATTGCGCTCTGGACGGCGGAATATTCTTCTCCGACGGAACACGACGTTAGAAAGAACTGCCAACGTGGTAACGTTCACTGTCTATCTAGTTGGCCTTTCAAAATATAGCTTGCAACCATTCTGCCTATATCATTTAAAGCGCGATGACATTGAAGCTCTTGACCGTTTCAAAATATCTGGCGCACTGGGTTTCAGCTACTCGATATCCAGAAAACGTTTTTATCGCATTAAACAATCGCAATGCCGTTTGTTTCCCGGTGGCAAGCACCTCCTTGTAATCGTTCTCACACTTGGCTTCGATTTAAGATTTGGTCATCCCCTCAAATCAGACGTCTGCTAAAAATTACGTTTTTACACTCTTTTAGAGTATACACTAATTTCATTTTAACGAATGGCTCAAATCAAACATGAGTTTTACCACCCAGAACAATTTTTAATTCAGCTGAAAACGTTGTGAAGTTTTCATGCCATCCAATCTCCGCTTCAATGGTTTGTTAATACTGATTATCCCGAGCGACATTCGCTACGAAGCGGTATGGTTTATTCCTACAAAACCCTGGTGCATGTTTCAAACGAGCATCTCTCTTCCACCGAACTTCGAGCAACATTGAAGACTCGACAGAAATTTTCCATGGGCTAACCATCTATACACACTTTGGCACCAAACATTTTAGTTGCGTGCTATACGCGATCGGCAGACAGACAAATCTTACAGGTAATAATAAAATAACATCACCCGCTGATGATGGAGACAATGGCCTCCGAAGGCTCCGCTATATTAAAGAGATTCCTTTTCCATCTTTGTTTTTCAACTGTTAAAACGGACCACCATCAACCAAGGATTATATGCGGCATGCAAAAACAAAGAAGATCAACTGATAAGAAACCGTACACCGGATTCAATCAGACTTCGTTCGTTACCAATGGAAACCTATTCGAAAAAATAATAATAGTAGTTTTAGCAGTAGTATTCAAACGTTTTGTTAGTGCGACGGTAATCTGAGAGGGTGTATAGGACATTCATACAAATTAAAGATTATTTAACCACATAAGCTTGAACACATTCATCCTGTTGAACGCTTCTAAATCAATGAAAGAGTCAAACGATTCACCGGGTACGTCAGTGAAAAGTTAACCGCTCAGTCCAAAAATGGGGTCATTTATATTCCATTAGAAAATCGCTATCGTTCGAAGAGTTCGTAAGCTGCGGAATTCATTTTTTGCAGCATGTACTTTACTGCCTTGGCAAGTAACGTTTCACTGTGGGTGATTTGCTCAGAAACTGGATGCTACCGGGATGTGGTTGCAAAGAATCCGCCCAAGAGTCATTTAAAATTTCACGAATTGTTAATCATCCCACCTTCTCTCTTATAATTTTGCACCCGTCTAAGCCAATGATATTTTGTTCCCGAAGCACCGCGAAAAAGTTTACGTGTCTGTTTGGACATTGTGGTCCAATTTAGGGTAACAATTAGGCAGAGAGGCTGTTAATGGCAGTGTAAAGTGTCAAAGTGGCCATTTTGTCTTCATACACATGAGGCTTTTCAAAACTTTAAAAAATTATGCAAATGATGTATATGCGCGTAACGTGAGAAAACGCACGAAAAAGACATTCAAATTTACAATGGGCACAGGAAGAAAGTAATAAATTACTTCAACTGCAAAGATTAGTCGTAGAATTGACATGAAGAACTTTCGACCAGCACCAAATATGGAAAGCACGACCGACTAAAGAAGTGCAACGAGTTTTTATGCCTTTCAGTATTTCTTCATTACATAGAATCAACTGTAATAAATTCATAATTTCATAATGATTAACTTTCTTACGCAGCATTTGTCAACAATAAAACAGGTTTAACGATATTTTATTACAGCTAGTTTTGCAAGCAACGATTGGTTTGATAGATTTCAAAAGCGCATTAACTTCCATAGCAAACGTATCACTGGTAACGTGGATAGTGCGGATAAAAAGCAACTCGGAATTTCTTACAACTCTGAAAGCCATTAACAAGCGAGGCAGTTATTCTGCCGGGCTTGTCTGAAAGAGAACGTTTTTAAAAAAGAATCCTTTTCGTAATTTTACATCCCGCGTAAAAAGTACATCTGGGATTAAAAGTGAAATTCGATGGTCACCCTTTCGCTAGGATGCAATGCTAAAGACAGACTTAAATGGAGGCTTACGTACCATTCGCAAGTATGGCGAGCAATGAAAGGGATTTCAAAATCAAGTCAAGCAGTGATTTTGAAATCTAACAAACAATTTTGGGTGACGACTGATAACTTTCAGAATTTGTTTTTTATATTTTTACTCGCCTCTCAAGCAAAACAGGGAACCAAAATGATTGTTGCTGTTTGATAATGCTCCAGCCAAGCCTTAAACTTTAAACACACTTTGAACCCGCATTGCTGCAAAAAATGCTTTACTCCCTCATAATACCACGCCAATGATACAACCAATAGGGCTTAGTGAGAAATATACAATTTCAAGCTCTGCTACCTTCAAGTAATTCGTAGAGAATACAGACAGTGAAAATAAACAATGCATCAGCGAATTCCGGAAAGGCTACAACATCATAAAAGTATAAACAATATCACAGCAGTCTGGAATTAAGTGACGCCAAACTACATCAATGAAGTGTGCAAGAAGCTGTGGCCAGAATGTGCACGTAGCACCTTGGAGAAAGTTAAAGAGGAATAGATCATCCAAAACATTGCCAAACTGGTTGGAGGATGTTAAGGAATGATTGCAGTTTTATGCTGAGGACAAGCTTCGATAATTAACGCAACAAGGAATCATGAATGCATCCATAGCCTCTGATAGAAAAGAGGAAACAAAAGCGAGAGAACTTGCGAAAGAAACAACGGCATTGCAGGGATTATGCAAATCATTAATCAATTCATAACGGCTCTGACTTTGGACAGAATTCTAAGGTGAAACGAAGTGTTCTCGAAATAATAACTTGCTTTCGAGAATTGCTTCGTGAGAAAAAACTGAAGGAAAAACAAACAAAGCTTAGCACCTACATCACAAAGAAATCAAGGTATGCGGAAGGCCCACGTTCGGGTTTGTTGTTTGAAATGTTATTAACGAATCATTAATAATTAAAATTTGCTCAACTTAATTTTTTAAATTCACTTACCTAGTAAAGATTGAAGTTATAATGACCCTGGTTAGCGCTCCAGCGCCTACCAGGGCATAAATATGCTAATTGTTGGTTGATGTATTCCACTTTCTTTATAGAATCATAATAACAAAGACAAATATCAGTACGCGGAAAATGAAGTTAACAACCCATGACTCTAGTCACTTTATTATAAAAAGCGGAATTACATAATCAATTATAAATCATCGAAGACGAACCGCTTGGATAAATGAAAAGTGGTCGAAGCTGGGATATCCAAAGTTAAAAACCAAT
>JAJBBP010000140.1:12500-20000 GCA_021464625.1 Proterorhinus semilunaris | reverse complement strand
GGCTCGGCTCTATAACCCTGACCACTTTTGGTTGTGTTTGAAAATCGATTACTACCCTTTAGAGCCGTTTTAAAAATCCGCCCGAAGCAGCGTCAAATGCCCGGACCGTCCCGGGCATTTGACGCTGCTTTGGGCGGACACTTAGTCTCTGGAGCAAGTTCCCAAGTTGCTCGTGTCGGCGGGGGGGGCTGGGAGAGTACAACGGGAGTTACTCCGCGGGAAGGGAGAGTCCTGCGGCCCGGTCAGACACATCTCCGTGTTCGGGGGGTCGCCCTCTACCTGCCCGTGCCACTTGTTTTCGGATTAAAAGTCGTTTTCTATTTTTTAGCAATTTCCATCTCCGGAGGGGGGGGGCCTAGATAACTCCGCGGGGGAGAGGGCCACAGACCCGCCGCGCACATCTGCGTGCTCGTGGGACTCTCCCCTACCGGGCCATGTGCGTTTGGCGAAAGAATAAGCAGAGGGTGGGTGTCTGGAGCCAAGGGGAAGGTGAGACACTTGCGCCCCGGACATTGAAATCCGTCCAAAGTGGCAGTTACGGGCGTGTGAGCGGCCCGCCTGTGGCACCGGCGTGTTCGGGGGGCTCCCCTCTACAACCCTGGATACTTTTAGTGTGGATTGAAAGTCGTTTTTGGGGGTGGGGGTTTGGTTTGTTCCTGGGCTGTCCGAGGTGCTGAAGCCGAGCGCCGGCCTTAACCTCTTAACCCCCGCCTTCGCTGAGCGCACTAACCACGGTTTTGGCCCGAAATAAAGCTCTTTCGAGCTCCTCCACTGAACACAGACTCTTCACAAAGAGGACATCTCCTCCGCAGAGACTGAATGCGGGTCTAAATGGTAGATAAAGCGGCCCAGTGTGCCAGGCTCCAGGGCTTACAGCCATACTACCCTGAGCACGCCCGATCTCGTCTGATCTCGGAAGCTAAGCAGGGTCAGGCCTGGTTAGTACTTGGATGGGAGACCGCCTGGGAATACCAGGTGCTGTAAGCTTTTTCTTTTCTTTTTTTTTTACCTCCAGCCCAGGCAGCCGGGTCTAAGACCTGCAGCCCACTCGGGGCAGCTCCAAGCCGGGTCCAGCACCTAAACAAAAGCTCCAGGCAGCTGGGTCTAAGACCTGCAGCCCACTCGGGGCAGCTCCAAGCCGGGTCTACCACCTCCAGCACCTAACCAACAGCTCCAGCCCGGTCATGACAGCTCCAGGCCTTGTCTAAGACCTCCAGCCCGGTCATGACAGCTCCAAGCCGGGTCTACCACCTCCAGCACCTAACCAACAGCTCCAGCCCGGTCATGACAGCTCCAGGCCTTGTCTAAGACCTCCAGCCCGGTCATGACAGCTCCAAGCCGGGTCTACCACCTCCAGCACCTAACCAACAGCTCCAGCCCGGTCATGACAGCTCCAGGCCTTGTCTAAGACCTCCAGCCCGGTCATGACAGCTCCAAGCCGGGTCTACCACCTCCAGCACCTAACCAACAGCTCCAGCCCGGTCATGACAGCTCCAGGCCTTGTCTAAGACCTCCAGCCCGGTCATGACAGCTCCAAGCCGGGTCTACCACCTCCAGCACCTAACCAACAGCTCCAGCCCGGTCATGACAGCTCCAGGCCTTGTCTAAGACCTCCAGCCCGGTCATGACAGCTCCAAGCCGGGTCTACCACCTCCAGCACCTAACCAACAGCTCCAGCCCGGTCATGACAGCTCCAGGCCTTGTCTAAGACCTCCAGCCCGGTCATGACAGCTCCAAGCCGGGTCTACCACCTCCAGCACCTAACCAACAGCTCCAGCCCGGTCATGACAGCTCCAGGCCTTGTCTAAGACCTCCAGCCCGGTCATGACAGCTCCAAGCCGGGTCTACCACCTCCAGCACCTAACCAACAGCTCCAGCCCGGTCATGACAGCTCCAGGCCTTGTCTAAGACCTCCAGCCCGGTCATGACAGCTCCAAGCCGGGTCTACCACCTCCAGCACCTAACCAACAGCTCCAGCCCGGTCATGACAGCTCCAGGCCTTGTCTAAGACCTCCAGCCCGGTCATGACAGCTCCAAGCCGGGTCTACCACCTCCAGCACCTAACCAACAGCTCCAGCCCGGTCATGACAGCTCCAGGCCTTGTCTAAGACCTCCAGCCCGGTCATGACAGCTCCAAGCCGGGTCTACCACCTCCAGCACCTAACCAACAGCTCCAGCCCGGTCATGACAGCTCCAGGCCTTGTCTAAGACCTCCAGCCCGGTCATGACAGCTCCAAGCCGGGTCTACCACCTCCAGCACCTAACCAACAGCTCCAGCCCGGTCATGACAGCTCCAGGCCTTGTCTAAGACCTCCAGCCCGGTCATGACAGCTCCAAGCCGGGTCTACCACCTCCAGCACCTAACCAACAGCTCCAGCCCGGTCATGACAGCTCCAGGCCTTGTCTAAGACCTCCAGCCCGGTCATGACAGCTCCAAGCCGGGTCTACCACCTCCAGCACCTAACCAACAGCTCCAGCCCGGTCATGACAGCTCCAGGCCTTGTCTAAGACCTCCAGCCCGGTCATGACAGCTCCAAGCCGGGTCTACCACCTCCAGCACCTAACCAACAGCTCCAGCCCGGTCATGACAGCTCCAGGCCTTGTCTAAGACCTCCAGCCCGGTCATGACAGCTCCAAGCCGGGTCTACCACCTCCAGCACCTAACCAACAGCTCCAGCCCGGTCATGACAGCTCCAGGCCTTGTCTAAGACCTCCAGCCCGGTCATGACAGCTCCAAGCCGGGTCTACCACCTCCAGCACCTAACCAACAGCTCCAGCCCGGTCATGACAGCTCCAGGCCTTGTCTAAGACCTCCAGCCCGGTCATGACAGCTCCAAGCCGGGTCTACCACCTCCAGCACCTAACCAACAGCTCCAGCCCGGTCATGACAGCTCCAGGCCTTGTCTAAGACCTCCAGCCCGGTCATGACAGCTCCAAGCCGGGTCTACCACCTCCAGCACCTAACCAACAGCTCCAGCCCGGTCATGACAGCTCCAGGCCTTGTCTAAGACCTCCAGCCCACTCGGGGCAGCTCCAAGCCGGGTCTACCACCTCCAGCACCTAACCAACAGCTCCAGCCCGGTCATGACAGCTCCAGGCCTTGTCTAAGACCTCCAGCCCGGTCATGACAGCTCCAAGCCGGGTCTACCACCTCCAGCACCTAACCAACAGCTCCAGCCCGGTCATGACAGCTCCAGGCCTTGTCTAAGACCTCCAGCCCGGTCATGACAGCTCCAAGCCGGGTCTACCACCTCCAGCACCTAACCAACAGCTCCAGCCCGGTCATGACAGCTCCAGGCCTTGTCTAAGACCTCCAGCCCGGTCATGACAGCTCCAAGCCGGGTCTACCACCTCCAGCACCTAACCAACAGCTCCAGCCCGGTCATGACAGCTCCAGGCCTTGTCTAAGACCTCCAGCCCGGTCATGACAGCTCCAAGCCGGGTCTACCACCTCCAGCACCTAACCAACAGCTCCAGCCCGGTCATGACAGCTCCAGGCCTTGTCTAAGACCTCCAGCCCGGTCATGACAGCTCCAAGCCGGGTCTACCACCTCCAGCACCTAACCAACAGCTCCAGCCCGGTCATGACAGCTCCAGGCCTTGTCTAAGACCTCCAGCCCGGTCATGACAGCTCCAAGCCGGGTCTACCACCTCCAGCACCTAACCAACAGCTCCAGCCCGGTCATGACAGCTCCAGGCCTTGTCTAAGACCTCCAGCCCGGTCATGACAGCTCCAAGCCGGGTCTACCACCTCCAGCACCTAACCAACAGCTCCAGCCCGGTCATGACAGCTCCAGGCCTTGTCTAAGACCTCCAGCCCGGTCATGACAGCTCCAAGCCGGGTCTACCACCTCCAGCACCTAACCAACAGCTCCAGCCCGGTCATGACAGCTCCAGGCCTTGTCTAAGACCTCCAGCCCGGTCATGACAGCTCCAAGCCGGGTCTACCACCTCCAGCACCTAACCAACAGCTCCAGCCCGGTCATGACAGCTCCAGGCCTTGTCTAAGACCTCCAGCCCGGTCATGACAGCTCCAAGCCGGGTCTACCACCTCCAGCACCTAACCAACAGCTCCAGCCCGGTCATGACAGCTCCAGGCCTTGTCTAAGACCTCCAGCCCGGTCATGACAGCTCCAAGCCGGGTCTACCACCTCCAGCACCTAACCAACAGCTCCAGCCCGGTCATGACAGCTCCAGGCCTTGTCTAAGACCTCCAGCCCGGTCATGACAGCTCCAAGCCGGGTCTACCACCTCCAGCACCTAACCAACAGCTCCAGCCCGGTCATGACAGCTCCAGGCCTTGTCTAAGACCTCCAGCCCGGTCATGACAGCTCCAAGCCGGGTCTACCACCTCCAGCACCTAACCAACAGCTCCAGCCCGGTCATGACAGCTCCAGGCCTTGTCTAAGACCTCCAGCCCGGTCATGACAGCTCCAAGCCGGGTCTACCACCTCCAGCACCTAACCAACAGCTCCAGCCCGGTCATGACAGCTCCAGGCCTTGTCTAAGACCTCCAGCCCGGTCATGACAGCTCCAAGCCGGGTCTACCACCTCCAGCACCTAACCAACAGCTCCAGCCCGGTCATGACAGCTCCAGGCCTTGTCTAAGACCTCCAGCCCGGTCATGACAGCTCCAAGCCGGGTCTACCACCTCCAGCACCTAACCAACAGCTCCAGCCCGGTCATGACAGCTCCAGGCCTTGTCTAAGACCTCCAGCCCGGTCATGACAGCTCCAAGCCGGGTCTACCACCTCCAGCACCTAACCAACAGCTCCAGCCCGGTCATGACAGCTCCAGGCCTTGTCTAAGACCTCCAGCCCGGTCATGACAGCTCCAAGCCGGGTCTACCACCTCCAGCACCTAACCAACAGCTCCAGCCCGGTCATGACAGCTCCAGGCCTTGTCTAAGACCTCCAGCCCGGTCATGACAGCTCCAAGCCGGGTCTACCACCTCCAGCACCTAACCAACAGCTCCAGCCCGGTCATGACAGCTCCAGGCCTTGTCTAAGACCTCCAGCCCGGTCATGACAGCTCCAAGCCGGGTCTACCACCTCCAGCACCTAACCAACAGCTCCAGCCCGGTCATGACAGCTCCAGGCCTTGTCTAAGACCTCCAGCCCGGTCATGACAGCTCCAAGCCGGGTCTACCACCTCCAGCACCTAACCAACAGCTCCAGCCCGGTCATGACAGCTCCAGGCCTTGTCTAAGACCTCCAGCCCGGTCATGACAGCTCCAAGCCGGGTCTACCACCTCCAGCACCTAACCAACAGCTCCAGCCCGGTCATGACAGCTCCAGGCCTTGTCTAAGACCTCCAGCCCGGTCATGACAGCTCCAAGCCGGGTCTACCACCTCCAGCACCTAACCAACAGCTCCAGCCCGGTCATGACAGCTCCAGGCCTTGTCTAAGACCTCCAGCCCGGTCATGACAGCTCCAAGCCGGGTCTACCACCTCCAGCACCTAACCAACAGCTCCAGCCCGGTCATGACAGCTCCAGGCCTTGTCTAAGACCTCCAGCCCGGTCATGACAGCTCCAAGCCGGGTCTACCACCTCCAGCACCTAACCAACAGCTCCAGCCCGGTCATGACAGCTCCAGGCCTTGTCTAAGACCTCCAGCCCGGTCATGACAGCTCCAAGCCGGGTCTACCACCTCCAGCACCTAACCAACAGCTCCAGCCCGGTCATGACAGCTCCAGGCCTTGTCTAAGACCTCCAGCCCGGTCATGACAGCTCCAAGCCGGGTCTACCACCTCCAGCACCTAACCAACAGCTCCAGCCCGGTCATGACAGCTCCAGGCCTTGTCTAAGACCTCCAGCCCGGTCATGACAGCTCCAAGCCGGGTCTACCACCTCCAGCACCTAACCAACAGCTCCAGCCCGGTCATGACAGCTCCAGGCCTTGTCTAAGACCTCCAGCCCGGTCATGACAGCTCCAAGCCGGGTCTACCACCTCCAGCACCTAACCAACAGCTCCAGCCCGGTCATGACAGCTCCAGGCCTTGTCTAAGACCTCCAGCCCGGTCATGACAGCTCCAAGCCGGGTCTACCACCTCCAGCACCTAACCAACAGCTCCAGCCCGGTCATGACAGCTCCAGGCCTTGTCTAAGACCTCCAGCCCGGTCATGACAGCTCCAAGCCGGGTCTACCACCTCCAGCACCTAACCAACAGCTCCAGCCCGGTCATGACAGCTCCAGGCCTTGTCTAAGACCTCCAGCCCGGTCATGACAGCTCCAAGCCGGGTCTACCACCTCCAGCACCTAACCAACAGCTCCAGCCCGGTCATGACAGCTCCAGGCCTTGTCTAAGACCTCCAGCCCGGTCATGACAGCTCCAAGCCGGGTCTACCACCTCCAGCACCTAACCAACAGCTCCAGCCCGGTCATGACAGCTCCAGGCCTTGTCTAAGACCTCCAGCCCGGTCATGACAGCTCCAAGCCGGGTCTACCACCTCCAGCACCTAACCAACAGCTCCAGCCCGGTCATGACAGCTCCAGGCCTTGTCTAAGACCTCCAGCCCGGTCATGACAGCTCCAAGCCGGGTCTACCACCTCCAGCACCTAACCAACAGCTCCAGCCCGGTCATGACAGCTCCAGGCCTTGTCTAAGACCTCCAGCCCGGTCATGACAGCTCCAAGCCGGGTCTACCACCTCCAGCACCTAACCAACAGCTCCAGCCCGGTCATGACAGCTCCAGGCCTTGTCTAAGACCTCCAGCCCGGTCATGACAGCTCCAAGCCGGGTCTACCACCTCCAGCACCTAACCAACAGCTCCAGCCCGGTCATGACAGCTCCAGGCCTTGTCTAAGACCTCCAGCCCGGTCATGACAGCTCCAAGCCGGGTCTACCACCTCCAGCACCTAACCAACAGCTCCAGCCCGGTCATGACAGCTCCAGGCCTTGTCTAAGACCTCCAGCCCGGTCATGACAGCTCCAAGCCGGGTCTACCACCTCCAGCACCTAACCAACAGCTCCAGCCCGGTCATGACAGCTCCAGGCCTTGTCTAAGACCTCCAGCCCGGTCATGACAGCTCCAAGCCGGGTCTACCACCTCCAGCACCTAACCAACAGCTCCAGCCCGGTCATGACAGCTCCAGGCCTTGTCTAAGACCTCCAGCCCGGTCATGACAGCTCCAAGCCGGGTCTACCACCTCCAGCACCTAACCAACAGCTCCAGCCCGGTCATGACAGCTCCAGGCCTTGTCTAAGACCTCCAGCCCGGTCATGACAGCTCCAAGCCGGGTCTACCACCTCCAGCACCTAACCAACAGCTCCAGCCCGGTCATGACAGCTCCAGGCCTTGTCTAAGACCTCCAGCCCGGTCATGACAGCTCCAAGCCGGGTCTACCACCTCCAGCACCTAACCAACAGCTCCAGCCCGGTCATGACAGCTCCAGGCCTTGTCTAAGACCTCCAGCCCGGTCATGACAGCTCCAAGCCGGGTCTACCACCTCCAGCACCTAACCAACAGCTCCAGCCCGGTCATGACAGCTCCAGGCC
>JAJBBP010000140.1:0-2500 GCA_021464625.1 Proterorhinus semilunaris | reverse complement strand
TCCCGGACCGGCCCGTGTCCACCTTTTGAAAGAATAACCCAGGACTCGGCGTCTGCTGCCGCGGGAAGGGCGAGAACCTAGCGCTACGGAACTTTGAACCGTTAAAAGGGGCCTTTAACGGTGTCCCAGCGGCCCAATTCTGGCACAGGCGTGTGCGGGAGGCTCGGCTCTATAACCCTGACCACTTTTGGTTGTGTTTGAAAATCGATTACTACCCTTTAGAGCCGTTTTAAAAATCCGCCCGAAGCAGCGTCAAATGCCCGGACCGTCCCGGGCATTTGACGCTGCTTTGGGCGGACACTTAGTCTCTGGAGCAAGTTCCCAAGTTGCTCGTGTCGGCGGGGGGGGCTGGGAGAGTACAACGGGAGTTACTCCGCGGGAAGGGAGAGTCCTGCGGCCCGGTCAGACACATCTCCGTGTTCGGGGGGTCGCCCTCTACCTGCCCGTGCCACTTGTTTTCGGATTAAAAGTCGTTTTCTATTTTTTAGCAATTTCCATCTCCGGAGGGGGGGGGCCTAGATAACTCCGCGGGGGAGAGGGCCACAGACCCGCCGCGCACATCTGCGTGCTCGTGGGACTCTCCCCTACCGGGCCATGTGCGTTTGGCGAAAGAATAAGCAGAGGGTGGGTGTCTGGAGCCAAGGGGAAGGTGAGACACTTGCGCCCCGGACATTGAAATCCGTCCAAAGTGGCAGTTACGGGCGTGTGAGCGGCCCGCCTGTGGCACCGGCGTGTTCGGGGGGCTCCCCTCTACAACCCTGGATACTTTTAGTGTGGATTGAAAGTCGTTTTTGGGGGTGGGGGTTTGGTTTGTTCCTGGGCTGTCCGAGGTGCTGAAGCCGAGCGCCGGCCTTAACCTCTTAACCCCCGCCTTCGCTGAGCGCACTAACCACGGTTTTGGCCCGAAATAAAGCTCTTTCGAGCTCCTCCACTGAACACAGACTCTTCACAAAGAGGACATCTCCTCCGCAGAGACTGAATGCGGGTCTAAATGGTAGATAAAGCGGCCCAGTGTGCCAGGCTCCAGGGCTTACAGCCATACTACCCTGAGCACGCCCGATCTCGTCTGATCTCGGAAGCTAAGCAGGGTCAGGCCTGGTTAGTACTTGGATGGGAGACCGCCTGGGAATACCAGGTGCTGTAAGCTTTTTCTTTTCTTTTTTTTTTACCTCCAGCCCAGGCAGCCGGGTCTAAGACCTGCAGCCCACTCGGGGCAGCTCCAAGCCGGGTCCAGCACCTAAACAAAAGCTCCAGGCAGCTGGGTCTAAGACCTGCAGCCCACTCGGGGCAGCTCCAAGCCGGGTCTACCACCTCCAGCACCTAACCAACAGCTCCAGCCCGGTCATGACAGCTCCAGGCCTTGTCTAAGACCTCCAGCCCGGTCATGACAGCTCCAAGCCGGGTCTACCACCTCCAGCACCTAACCAACAGCTCCAGCCCGGTCATGACAGCTCCAGGCCTTGTCTAAGACCTCCAGCCCGGTCATGACAGCTCCAAGCCGGGTCTACCACCTCCAGCACCTAACCAACAGCTCCAGCCCGGTCATGACAGCTCCAGGCCTTGTCTAAGACCTCCAGCCCGGTCATGACAGCTCCAAGCCGGGTCTACCACCTCCAGCACCTAACCAACAGCTCCAGCCCGGTCATGACAGCTCCAGGCCTTGTCTAAGACCTCCAGCCCGGTCATGACAGCTCCAAGCCGGGTCTACCACCTCCAGCACCTAACCAACAGCTCCAGCCCGGTCATGACAGCTCCAGGCCTTGTCTAAGACCTCCAGCCCGGTCATGACAGCTCCAAGCCGGGTCTACCACCTCCAGCACCTAACCAACAGCTCCAGCCCGGTCATGACAGCTCCAGGCCTTGTCTAAGACCTCCAGCCCGGTCATGACAGCTCCAAGCCGGGTCTACCACCTCCAGCACCTAACCAACAGCTCCAGCCCGGTCATGACAGCTCCAGGCCTTGTCTAAGACCTCCAGCCCGGTCATGACAGCTCCAAGCCGGGTCTACCACCTCCAGCACCTAACCAACAGCTCCAGCCCGGTCATGACAGCTCCAGGCCTTGTCTAAGACCTCCAGCCCGGTCATGACAGCTCCAAGCCGGGTCTACCACCTCCAGCACCTAACCAACAGCTCCAGCCCGGTCATGACAGCTCCAGGCCTTGTCTAAGACCTCCAGCCCGGTCATGACAGCTCCAAGCCGGGTCTACCACCTCCAGCACCTAACCAACAGCTCCAGCCCGGTCATGACAGCTCCAGGCCTTGTCTAAGACCTCCAGCCCGGTCATGACAGCTCCAAGCCGGGTCTACCACCTCCAGCACCTAACCAACAGCTCCAGCCCGGTCATGACAGCTCCAGGCCTTGTCTAAGACCTCCAGCCCGGTCATGACAGCTCCAAGCCGGGTCTACCACCTCCAGCACCTAACCAACAGCTCCAGCCCGGTCATGACAGCTCCAGGCCTTGTCTAAGACCTCCAGCCCGGTCATGACAGCTCCAAGCC
>JAJBBP010000139.1:0-27693 GCA_021464625.1 Proterorhinus semilunaris | reverse complement strand
GTTGTATTCCACGTGTTTTAGGTTTTGTGAGCGCCGAGACTGAACAATACACGCCTAAAGCTTCAATTTTGTGAATCTAGGAATGGGGCGGAATAATTTTCAAAGAAAACGGGTATGTTTCACATCCTACTTGATGGGCAATGCAGACTCTGACAACGTGATGCTTCCGTAACCCGTTTCGGCCATATCGTTCTTCACCTCTTTTTCACGTTTTGCTATTTTATACGATTTCCCTGGTTAGCTTAATACTTGACATTTTTCTCTCGCGTGGTCACCACCACTCCCAGATTATGTTTCCAACATAACTTTCAATGCGGTTCGGAAAAAAACCTAATGTTATGTGTTGCTATGCTTTTAAAATGTTAATCTTGACACAAATATTCTAATTTAAGCTGAGTCCTACGCAGGCGTGACTTTCAGCTGCCATTTAATGTAAAAAATGCATGAAGTACTACTGTTGAGAAGAGTCCGTTTTTGGGAGCTCTATAGGCATGCCTTATTAAGGTCGTGTTGCCAAATTTGTTGAAAATGTTGCGCGTTGCGATTGATTATTCATGCAATAATTATGCTACGAATATTGGTTTGATATAAAAATCCCGTTTATTATTTGGGAGGTTATTGGGAAGCCCTGAGCGTATTGAATGGTGAATTTTAGCGTCTAGAAGCCACGCGTCAACGTCAGATGATTGAAGAAGACTCGAGGGATGTTTTGATGTACTCGAAACTATTGAAACTAAATAAGAAGAAAGGCAGTGAAGTCTGCAGAATGTTTGCACCGGATGGACTCTCAGGTTTCAGTAATGCTTGGAGATCTTTTTTTGAAGATGATCTTATAGATCTAATGGAAATTTGCGAAAACACCGATCAGTACATTGAAGAGAGAAATTTGCAAGCGGAATGCATTAATCGTGAGCAGGCTAAGAGGCAGAAGAAAACGAAGAAAGGCAAAGGTGGGGATTCGACCAATGCCGGCACTTCGATTGACGAGAGTAGTCAGCTTTATGGAGATGTTTCCGATGAATGTGCGCATCCGGATGCCAATGATTCCACCGTATGTTTGATGACAATATTGTTTTTGATTTTATTGAAAACTATTAGCATGGAAATGGCGACACAGAAAACGGGGAAAGATCAGACAAAAGGATAAAATGGATCGAGCCTGAAGAAACAGAAGAGGAAAAGGAGAAGATCCAGAATTTGACGAAGATTTTGAAAAGATCAATCAACAAGTGCGCTTCTGAACACGGTGTTTCTCACTGGATGCTTTGGTTGTAGGATTACGGAGTCAAATGTGGTTGCGCTCTTTCGTCAGGTGGAAGCTGTTTTCAGAAGCAATAGCAAGCGACGTAGAGACGTTTAGTTTTTATTTTCTTGTGTTAAAGGCATTTTGTAGATGTTAAAAAGCTTTTCACGGATATCCTGTTCGACTCCTGCTGCAGCCGTTTCCTCCTTCCCAACAAATTGATCGTGCCGTCAGCTTTACTTGTGAGCGCTTTGCATACAAAGCTTCAGGCAGAAATAAGTAGGGCCGTTTCAGAAACCACACATTGTTCCAGTGTGTACATGTTTTCTTACTTCAGCCCCTTTTTTGGTGGAAATGTTTGTCACCCGTTTGGAGGAAAGAAGAAAAAAAACAGACGCCGACGAAGACGACAGCTATGTTTTAAATAATGGCTATCAGTTTATCGGTTATTTGGCTGCGTTGAAAGTAATTGATCTTTTCAGATGCACTGTAAATTTTGCTTTCCTTACATACCCAAGATTGCGTTGCCTTAAGTGTTTTCCTGGAATGAATACGTGTAATTTAATAAGACAGTTTATTTCGTCTCTGAAGAAACTTATACTATATTCGGTAACATTTGCATAATGCCATGCCGTTGTTATAGAGTTTCAGTATATGCTATGACTTCCAACCTTAATCTGTCGTGTTCTTTTGGCTTTGTTTTTACCGAATTTAATGCGCTGATCGCATTGTATTTCAGGTAGTGGGTTGCAATTTAATTTTCGACATTTTCTACGATCTCCTTAACTCGTTTTCGTCGAAAGATGTGGAACTACTGTTACACCTTATTCGAGGTAATTTTGTACTTTTATTATTTAAATTTTTCCGTATACAGTCGGCTATAAATGTTGCTTAATGTTGTACTGGTTTACAGCTCATGGAAGAAATCAGTTAGCGTGATGAAATTTTCAACCAGGATATTATTAGATTTTGACCGCTGTTAATGTGCGAATGCCAAACTAGGTCTTTCGTGACCCAAAAGATTCAAATGTTTAATTATTCGAGTTTCGATTGGAGTTCTTCGCTATAAGTGACATAATTTACTGGTTTAAACGTTATTTCATTCTACTCCGTGTGTGAACGCATCAAATCGTTGCGTTTTTTCATAGTTAACAAAACTTTCTACGAAACTTGATTTGCTAGAGCCATGCAGACAAGCCTTGGACAATATGGTTTCGCTAAGAATGGATATGGCAAACGCTTTCTTTGCGATCAATAACCCTGGGTGGAAACGTTAAATAAATACGCGAATCGAGTTCAGCTGTTTACACCTACGTATTTGGCAAATGTTAGTTTTCATGAGTTGGAATTGAGACTGAGGGGTATTTTGAAATATCAGAACCAGCTTATCATCATGCGTCAAATGTTTGTATACCGCGAGTTTTGCTCTGTAGTTTCAGTTGAAGCCAAATCAACGGGTGATTAATAGTTTTGTAAACTTCGTCTTTTATCCAGGAAGAATATACAAATTTTATATATTCGAATGGACTTAAATTGCAAAAATGTAATAGCCAATCTGCACTATTTTGTGCAAAGTACAACCATGTATGTAACAGAAACGCGCGGAATTCTTCTTCCGTTTGATTTCATTTTGCGATAGCCGGGGTATTTTTTCTCACGAAATTTTTAATTTATTGATACAAACTAAAATCGTTCAATGTAAATGAATTATTGGAAACGTCGACTCGGAATAAGTTTTGTTTTAGGAAAACGTATTTTGTACAAAACAGTACACAATGTGTCTTGTGACTTTAAATTACCATTTTTGTCTGCACTTTTATTTCTTCATTGGAATCTGTAAATCCATTGGTAAGATCTGAGATGATTTTGTTTAAAGCAGTGGAGAAGTAAGACTGCATATGGCACAAATCGAGCTCCAAAATTATTGGTCCAGTGTTCGTGTTACTGCAAATTCTGAATATTTTTGCAAAACCATGAGCTAGTGGTTTCGGCAGGGTGATTTTACAACAGATTTTATGAAGTATCTGGTTCGTTGAACTGAGCAAATTTGGGATTTATGGAATCAACAAGCATATTGGTGGCCAATCTGAGGGTTATAAGCGGTCAGCATTAGCAGAAATACGCAAGTAATCTAAGCGTGCCAGCCATTAAACTCAACATTCAGATTGCTTTATTGTTTATATCTTAATGAAAAAGGTAAAACTTCATACACTGCAGGTTTTAATTTGGAAGTATTTCGCACGGAATCGTCTCCCGAAATAGGCGGTCGTTTGTTCTGTGCATTTTAAATGGAATCGCAATGAACAGATTACAAATATTCTATTTTATACAACTTCTGTACAACTTTGGGTTGATGAGATGAACCGTTCTGTTTCTAAACTTTCCTTTGCTACGTTTAAAACCGTAACGAGTGCCTGATAAAAATATGCAAATTAAACGCGTGTCCGCGTATAAATGCGTTTGGAGTAATCATTATGACGACCCCGCTGTCGTGCTTCTGACTGTGTTATTATGAAACATAACAATGCGTTTTAAACGGATAAAATTTGGACAAATAAGGACGACTATGAATCCCTTCTATTTTCTATGTGCTGTTTAGAGCTTTTCGCTTAATGGTTTCTAGGTAAACGTCCCATTTTCTTTTTTAGTCGCCTTATGTATGCTTAAGTTTTCGTACAATTGTTTAAATTTTTTGCAAGACAGTTATATTTCAAAGTTTATTCTGTCATGTCACAGAGGTGTCTGAGATGTTACTTGAAAAGGGAAACAATTGTAGATTTACATTTTAGCCCATGGATTTATGCTGAGGAAAAACAAGCCTGCAGAACTGAAGCAGGTGATTGTCAAAGCACAAGATAAAGTGGAGCAGTCGAAGGGTTCGGGCAAAATTGAGTAGGCAATCCGAAAAATTGCGTTTGATTATGTTTGCGTCTTTGAGATCTTTGGGAAAATTGTTGCTTGCCGACTTGAACTCTGTGAAAAATAACAATGCGACCAAAGTTTCCAACTATGACCCGGAGCTTGTAGAGCACGCGATGCGCATGTTGCGTTCAATGGTTGGTTCCAAATCTGGAGGTTGGCTTTGTCTACACTTTTGCGCGTATGCATAACGTACGGTAATACGTTAATTTTAGGATGCTCTTTCGAGGCACCACTGGTTTTCGGTTTGCAAGATATTCTAGATGCTCCTGTCAAAGGCAGATGGTGGATAGTTGGATCTGCTTTCGACACCGGCAAATTTAAGCAACCTCCAGCTGCGGATAAGGTGACACAAACAACGAGTAATCAGTGCAGCAGCGACCTATTGCTTCTGGCGGAGAAAAATCGAATGAACACGGACTTGCGGCGCGTCGTATTTTGCACGATCATGTCTTCCGAGGTAGCATTTGTTGGGGTAAAAGAATATGCAGCGTTAGTTTGTTTCAGGATTACTTGGATGCGTTAGAGAAGCTTCTGCGACTGAATTTGAAGGATCCACAGGATCGCGAAATCATTCGCATATTGTTCGTCTGTTGCTTAAATGAAAATCGGTACAACCCATTTTACGCTCTTGTCGTGCAGGCATTCTGTCAATACCATCAACGTTTTGTCGTGAGAGCTTTCGAAGTTCGTTTGAACGTTGCACAATTTTTAATTTGCAGCGAACTACCCAATTCGCTCTTTGGGACAAAATCAAAGTGCTCCAGTCGCTGAAAAAGAGCCAGAGAGAAAATCTCGCTTTGCTCACCTCCTCCCTGCTTGGCGGTTTGCTCTTGCCCATTACTGCTTTCAAGGTGAACAATCGCAGTGAGACGCTGGCCCGTCAAGCGTTTTGTTTTTGCAGATTATCAATTTTGGCGAAATCGAAAACTCCACCATCAAATTCTTGAAGTTAGCCTTTACGGCACTTCTGCTGGAAAACTCCCAGGAGACGCTGAGGAAGTGTTTTGGTCGACTGAGGAACAAAATTGAATTGCAGCTTGTGAGGGACGGCATTCGTCTTTTTTTGCAGCATTTTATGATGAAGGAAAATTGTGATAGCGCGTTGAAAGTGAAAATCCAGTTGGTTGACGAAATCCTTGTTGCCAGAGAAGATTACTGCATGTAAATCGAATGCTCCGCGTTCATCGCTATGTGAAGTTTGCCGTGGGTTTAAATTTATTATATTAAATCGTTTTCAATATAACCAGTACATACAGAGTAAAGAGATGAGAAATATTGAAGCAGTCACACGGCGATGTCCGCCAGAGGAACCGGAATCTGAAAGTAATATATCATCATGTTAATTGCGTTCAGTTTGATTTCGATCCTTCAATTAAACCATTGAAATTGTTTAGGGGGTTGTGTACTTGCATAAAGTTTTAGGTAGCTGCAGGTAAACGTACCCAGGAAAAAGCCGAACCGGTTTTACCTGTATTCTGCAAGTATTTCGGGGTATAAATTTAATACTCATGAGTAAAATAAATTGTGATCTTGTTGCGCATTAAAATTACAGAACGACATTAGATATTGTAATATATGTGTGATTTTTTTCTGTCAGAGGTAAAGCGTGGCATTTACCTTTTTTAGGCGAATTAACTTTTTCTGTGTCCTCGTGACCTTCTATCAAGTCGAGTTGAAAAGTCGGACCGTTGAGTCCGAAACCAACCATAGTCGGGTCGTCTAAAAAAATTTTTACACTAATAGAGTCGATTTTTTTATCATCTCCAGCCATGCTGAATGCAGGCAAGTTTAAGCTAATTTACGAAATCATCATTTAATTCAACTCTCCGCTAAATGTGCTTTTTGTTTGACATGTTAAAACAAGAAAAAATAGTCGTACGCATTTTCAATGGAAATACAAACATGTTAAAAATCATCTGTGTTTTAGTGATCAAACCTTTGTGAAGTTTTATGTCTAAGAATTTATTTGCACGATAATGTATAATGGTAATGGAGCAACGGCCAGCTGTGTTTATCAGTATGGAAAAGCTAAACTGAAGTATTTAATTACTCGCCTGCAAACGGACTTTTTATTAAAAGATATTACATGAATGGCTAAGCTATGGAAACTTATTCGGAAGAATACGAAACGTTCACGGGACGCCAACACTCCTGCTTGCCAGGAAAATGGAAAAATGGACCATCAAGAGGGCCAATGTTCGAAGCCAACTCACTTTTCCGATAAAGTGCAGAAACTTCGCCATTGTCCCTCCGTGCCTCAACCTGACTTGCCCTCAACTCCGAGGAGAGAAGATCACGAAGATCCTGAACAAGACAAGTCTGTCGCTTCTGAGGCTCCTGATCAAGGAACACAGAGCGACCTTGTCTCAGGTTTCCAAGAACCTTCAATCCCTATCGGAGTCCACCCGACAACAACTGGACAGCCATCACCTCGAAGAACTCGAGCGATTCCTGTCCAACACGGAAAACGATGTCCGGGAGAAGAACAAGACCCGTCTGGAGAAGAAGTTCACAGACCTCATCTGCAGACAGGGACTCACGTTCCATCCGTCAAAGACTGTTACGAAAGAACAACCTGCTGGTCAAGCGGTTGTAAACTTGAGCAACAGAAACTTGGGCGCGGTGGAACTATCAGTCCTCAACCGTGGTCTCAATTTCTCCGTAGCACCTCGACACCTGTGCTACAACGACATCATCTCTTCCACGGAAAGATCCTTGCGCAATGTGAACCGTCGGCAAGGTATGATCTCAGGATGGAAGTGGCGGAAATGTTGAAAAAAGTGCAAAACCGAATACCCCCCAATATGCCAAGGGAGGAAAGGATGGCACTACGGGACCTCAAAAACGACGAATCGATCCTGATAACGAAAGCGGATAAGGGCTGCGTTACCGTGGTTCTCAATGGAGAAGATTACCTTGCGAAAGCAAATAGTCTTCTCGAAGGAGACACCTACGAGAGCCTTACCCTTGATCCCACAGAAGATATCAGGAAGTGGAGTGTCAGTGTCATCTCCAAAATTCTGAAGACGGCACCCGACACGAAGCTCCAAAAGATTTTGACAAAATTGAGGTTTCCTCCAAATTTCGACCACCTGAGTTCTATTGCTTGCCAAAGATTCACAAAGCAGGGTTTCCCGTCAGACCTGTGGTTTCAAGTGTCAACAGTCTCACCAGAGACCTGGCACACTGGCTCAGCCAAATCCTCAATCCGCTTACGGGCAGAAGACGTTCCCATGTGAAGAACTCATTCGAATTGAGGTCAGAGATAAAGAACTTACGGATTTCACCTGATGAGATCTTATTAAGCTTCGATGTCAAAGACGAATGTCCCATTGGATTATACCATAGAGTTGGCGAAGCAGATACTCACACAGGACCCTTCACTGAAGGCCTGAACATCATTATGTCCTGATGAGATCTGCCAACTCATTCAGATATGCCTTGTTAAAGGGAATTATTTCCGCTTCAACGGAAGTTTTTTCCGGCAACAAAAAGGCGTACCAATGGGCAGCCCACTGTCACCCGTGATGGCTGAAATTTTCATGCAACACTTATAGGAATTGGCCTTCAATCAAGCCCAGCCTGATCAAGTACCAAGATTCTTCAAAAGATATGTGGACGACATCTTCGCAATCTGCCATCGCGGATGCGAGGATGTATTCTTGGAAACCTTGAATAAGGTTTTCCCTGAAAACATCTCATTCACTATCGAAAAGGAAAGCGAGGGAATGATCCCCTTCCTGGACATCCATCTTTCCAGGAAAAGGAACAGGCTTGAAACCAAAGTCTACAGGAAGGCCACGCACTCCGATCGATACCTTCATTTCACGTCCTACCATTCAGTTTCAGTGAAGATCGGACTGGTGAACACCCTAGTCGACCGGGCTGTCCACTTGTGCGACAGGAAGTTCTTGATGGATGAAATAAGCCATGTCACAAGAACCCTGATCAACAATGGATACCCAAAGACCTGGGTCTCACGCATGGTCAAACGAGACTTCACTGGCTGAAAACAGGACAGAAAAGAGAACCTCTGCGTGATGTCCCAACCATCTGTATCCTTTACTACGACCATCTCAGTAGGCGGATTACAGAAAAGACTACACGGAAAATGCAACATCCACCCTCAGTTCCCGTCATCCATCAGGGATATTCCTCGTTCGGATAAGACCAAGAAGAACGAAGAAGAAAACAGGGTTGGGTGTACGAAATTCTGTGTAGTTGCGAGGGACGCTACATAGGGGAGACCGGAGGCACCATCGGACAGCGCTTCAAGGAGCACTTGGCAGCCCTCAAAAGGTACACCAACGCCAAGAACCGTGCGGAGGGAAAGAAGACCGGACGTGGAAGACCACCGAAGCTGGATCCACACGATGGAATGATGGCAGCGAAGCAAAGCTCAGCAATCGTAGAGCACCTCGAGATCTGCGGTTGCTGAGAACCGGTATTTCAACATCCTACCGGTTTCCAGAGAAACGGACTTTGCAAAAAGGAAGATCAAAGAAGCGTTCGCCATCAAAAGGCTCGATTGTTACAACAGAGACAGCGGCGGCCTACAAGTCAGCCATGTTTGGCAGACATTGATTGACCTGACAGGCTGCTGCGATCTGCCTAAACAAACAGCGTTATCATGTGACCCGGCCTCTCAGTGATAAAAAGTCCAATAACATCGGGCGTTCCCATACCATCATCCGCTGATGACGGAGACAGTGGTCTCCGAAAGCTCCGGTTTATTAAAGAGATTTCTTCTCTATCCTTGCGTTCTTGACTGCTAAAAGACCATCATAATCCAATGATGGAACAGGCGCAGCACAAGAAGACAAGAAGAACAACGGACAGGAAACCGTGCTACTCAATCGATCATATAACATCGTCCGTTACCAATGGAAACTTATTCGGAAGAATGGCTAGGATTTGTGCGGTAATGTCCATGTGTCCTGTAAATAGGTAACAACCCTACCTCTGGAGGATGGGTGGTTATTAAAAACAGGAATCAAAGGTTTACTATTGAATACGGAGCTTTCGAAGGCGACTGTCTTCGAAAGCTCCGTATTCAATAGTAAACCTTTGATTCCTGTTTTTAATAACCACCCATTCTCCAGAGGTAGGGTTGTTACCTATTTACAGGACACATGGACATTACCGCACAAATCCCAGACAAACATCAAGTCCATGACCATCCACAATAACAACTTATTTGGTAGAAGAATGGCTAAGTATAAATAAAGGAAAACCACCGAATTTACATTAAAATGCTGAAATGGTATTTGCGCGAAAAATGCTTCCTTTATATCCCGTATGTGCAGAAATAAAAATACTACGAATATGTTTTCATTGGTAACGGACGAAGTTATATGATCGAATGAGGAACACGGTTTCTTGTCCGTTGTTCTTTTTGTCTTCTTGAGCCGCGTTTGTTCCATCATTGGATGATGATGACGGTCTTTTAACAGTCAAGAAAAGATATTGAAGAAATCTCTTTAATAAATCGTAGCTTTCTGATACCACTGTCTCCATCACCAGCGGATGATGAACAGGCGCAGCATGAGAAGACAAGAAGAACAGTGCTCCTCATTCGACTACGAACATGATTGGAATGAACGCAGAATCTAATCTTCTTTATGCACACAGAATTGCAAAAATAAGTTTTACTTTATTTTTGCTATTTGTTTTTTTGTTGCTATTATCAAAATTAATCTCACAAAATGTTACAGGAGCTTGAATTATATATTTGGCAAGAAAGAAACTGAGGTACAGTTGTTCAGCGCACAGTCGATTGTCAGTGCTGGTGAGAGTAGTAACATGTAATTTTATGAACATAATGAAAACAAAAGGTTTTCGTACAAGTAATCAAAATTCAAACAAACTACTAACATTGCCAAGCGCATGTATCATCTCCAGAAAAATGGCTAAGAACATTGATAGAAATCACTGGTATATTTAGAGTTGCAAGTTATTTGGACAAAAAAGTTCAAACAAAATAAATAGGAATCCACAGGTAGATGAACGAAGGTGATGTGGTAAACATTCTAAAAATGTTAAAAGGATGCAAAAAGTGAACGTTTTGATAACAAAACGTTGAAGTTCTTATATCACCCGTATTGTAGAACATCGATTTTGATACACATGTATACGTTTTGTTATGTCACCTTTTCCTTATTTCCGGCGTTAAGTTGCAGAAAACACCGGATTTATACACTTTCTTTTCTGCGTTTTATTCCCATCGGCCAAGGTTATTGGCAACCGTAGCTTAAAATGCATATTTTTACCTGACAGGCTACGACCATCTTATAATGTTTTGCATTTTACTGAAGGTTTAGCTGCATGAACATGCCAAAAGCAATTCGAAGAAGTTTTTAATTACGAAATACTCATTAAATTAACATATTCGAAGTTAGCCTTAAACATGCAAATGATTGGCGTTTGTATATCATATTAAACAATATGCTAAATTTAAAAAAATGCGTAAAAAAATTATCGCTCGATGGAATAACGGAACAACAGGCTTAACCACACGCGTCACTGATTCACGAAATACGAAAATGACTTACTGGGCAAACAATTTTGATACCACAATATTGTGTTCGGTGGGCACACGCAGACCGTACCGTTACATGTCGAATCTGCTATGCAAACAGTTTCTCCTGTACAATCCTCGCCTGGGAATGCAAAGCCTAAAATATTGTTCCTTGAAAGGAGCATAAGAACTGTCCTTCAAATACGAGGTTGGGTAGAAAAAAATTTCTAAATTGTCGCAGACCGCCTGTTTTGTTTCATGTCATTCTTGCTTAGCACAGGGATATGAGATCATGGAAATTTGAATAGTACTTTTCGAATTTTCAAAATAATCGAATACCAAAACTGGCATAGCTAAAAGAAATCTCTGATGCCTATGTTCGGCTAATCAAAAAGCAGTTGGTTGCGCTTCTCCAATGATCTTGCTGTGTTCAGATATTACCTTTGATACACAAAGTCCTTTCTTTTGCAAAGCTCATTCTCAGTTTCAATGAATGTTTTTTCGTATTACTGCACGTAGCTGCGAATTAAATTCTGAACGTTAAGTGTTTTGCATATGTACTGGTTTTTAGCTGTCCATACCGTTCCGACCGAAACTACAGGTGGATGACAGATGACGAAACATTTTTCCAATCGTGTTTGACTAGCAAAAACTACCTAAATTAGGATACAAGTACCTTTCAACTTTGTTTCGTGATTTCCTTTGCTACGTATATCTCCTTCAGTTGGTAGCTGTGCAAATGTAGCGCTATAAAGTGTTCCTTGAAAGTGATCTTCCTCTGCTTCCAGCCAGCCAATAGTTGCATTGTTTGCGGCATTCGTTTTCACCAACCATTGAATCAACGACTCCGTAAAATCCATTAAATGTGCAGCAGATATGTACTTGCTTCCAGTGATCATGTTTAGAGCATCCTCATGAGATATTGATGACCCCAAAGCCATTACTTCTCTAACAATCAGGAAACATTCTACAATCGTCATTCTCTATTCCATTGCTTTCTTACCTGATTTTAGCGCCCACCGCTTTATTGTTGTATAAATTGCATTCATGCAAAGGACCCGTGTGCCCCAGCGATGTCACACAATCCTTTTAACACTGGAATCTCATCACAATGCTCATAACGTCCCTGAAAAAATCCAACAAATGCTTTTAAATATACGTCATTTACCTACCCATTGAAAGGAATGTTGTTGGCGATGTAAAAATGCGAGCCCGCGTCGAAGTCAGCCTCAGAACGACGAGCAGGAGACTGCACACCTTGGTATTTTTCTCTAACAATGAACATGTAAACGTTTTCAATAATTTGCATAAAAATTCACCTAAATGACCACCACATCTGATTAAGCTTGTTCTGTTCCGCTTCCCTTGGCAAATACTTTCCATCTCCATATATCAGCCATCACTCCAAACGATATAAATGGAATTCACGCAGTGCTTCGCTGTAGAGAATGTTAATCAGGTTTTCTGCAAAAATCATGCTTATTTGGTTGCTTATATGAACCGGCGTACTTGGATCATTCATTCCGAGCGGGTGCTATACCTAACGTACGTAAGTACTCATAGCTAGTGATAGTCACGAGCAAAGCGTCGATTAACGGCACTGCAAAAGCTGGATTAGGAGCCTCGCGGAATGGAATCGGCTGGGACTTGGCAGCTGATCTGGTAAAAAATATGTCCCATTTCTTTGTATATTCTCAGAAAATCTGTAGATGTGACGGTTAAGCAAAGCTTCAGCCTGAAAGTGTCGAACGTGCAATGAAAACTTCTTGCCGTACCGGCCACCTGAAATCTTCCTGGTTCTTGAAATCCGAAAGCAGCCGCAAGCATATCATATCTCGATCAGTTGGCCTAACAAATATTGAGTTTTCCCAAAATTGTTTTCGGCAGCGGATCGAAGCCCAGTGATACGTGAAAATGCCTCTGCCCTTTTGACCATTTGTTCCACGGTAAAGTTCTGCAGCCAAATTCAGTAAAATGAGAAAACGAAAACTGGTTCAACGACAACAACCATTTTTCGCATGTTTTCCGTAATTTCTAACTGCGGCAAGTGAGGGAAAGGTTTCGTTCTTTCGAGCAGATTACTCCAGGTGTTTCCTGACATGTCTCCTGAAAATTTCCTTTCAAATATACTCTTCATGGGTTTTTGAGTTTTTTCCAACTGCTCGTCATTATGAAACTGCTTTAAAACGACAAACGTAGCTTGTATTAACTTAGATGAACGAAGTAGGTTGTACTTATGATTATGAAAACATTTTTCAAATAATTATTTGTGAAATCACCTACAATTACTAATAAGTGTGCCGGAATTTTCCCATCTTTACGAACAAACGACGGATGCTGCTGATGTAGCTGGCTTCGTATATACGCATGCAACTGGTCGTAGAATGGTCTAACTGGTCGTAAAGGTTTTCCTAAAATTCCAATCAAATCGACGTTTCCATAAGTCGACTGCCAAATTTCCCCAGCATGTTTAAGACCTGTGGAAGGAAGAACATTTTGATAGGGATCATAGTTTTATTTTTACCGTTTGAACGCGCTACTTCGTTCAACATGTTGATCATGGTCATGTAATGAGGCCGCATAGCCGGTCCAACTGCGTTCCTCCAAGCAAGCCACACGTAGTACAATTGGTTGACGTCTTTGCTGGTAGCCATGATTCTGCTCAAATCTGGTTGTAAAATGTTGTGTGTAGTGAACAGCGTTTTACATTTGAAAATCATACCAGGCTCCAAATGCATAGTGCACGGTGGTGCATGAGAAGGCTCGCAAACAGTCCCATCCGCAAATATCTGCGCAATTTGTATCTGCGCAGTTGTCAACTATAACTGTAGACAGTGATTTTCACTTCAGCATTAATTTTGTCATTCTACTTTTTCCAAACTGTCCGGTGAAAGAGCATAGATACCTTCTTTTGATAACTTTTCCAGCAACTTCCGAATGGTCGGATCAGAAATCGTATCCACTTTGAACTGTCTGGCTTTCCTGGCGCTGAGTCGCAAGAAATCCCCCGTCATTTGTTCCATTTCTATCTGAAAAAGTAATATAGATTCCAGTTTGTGCACAGCGCATTTTACGAAACCAAATTACCATATTTTGCCTTCTAGTTTCTGTCATGTTTGTCACGTACAACCACCCAGCCAAAGTAGATTCAAAGAAAACGTTTGTCGCTTCCTTTTCGTAATCACTTAAGAAAGCACGAGCTTGCATTTCGTCGCTGATTGAATTTTCTCGGAGGATACTTGACCAGTTCCAATAGGATGATTTGTGGATCCTGGCAGTGGAGTTAATGTCTAACGCATCAACGTTTTGTTGAAAATTATTTCCAAAATTTTGATCGTTTCCCAAAAGCAATCGAGTGATTAATTCGTTAACCGAATTTTCTTGAACGATGGCCGGTGGCGGGGGTCTTGTATGAAACTTATCTGCTCCGATCACTGAGCTCAGCAAAGTACCAGCAATTGCAAATGCTAACTGGTACACAAACATTTTAAGCTTCGTATACGGAAAACAGAAGGCAACCCGTCCTTGTGCGGTTCAGATATATTTAGTGATTAATGCTCCAAGACTCTGTTCACAGAAGTTGTTCCATTACGCCGAACGGAATTTTCTCTTCTAAAAACAATTTTATCAATCGAAGGCGTTAATGTATGTCAATATACGGTGAGGTAGAGAAATATGTTGCAAAAAATAGTAAATAAATACTTTTAGAATCAACATTTACGCATCAAATCAATAGTCATTCTATACAGTCTTTCGAAAACGCTGGAGTTTAGACCCGATTATTCTAAAGGCTATCTTTAGCCAATCAAACATCTACATACCTATTTGTAGTTTTTGTTCACTGAGCACCTTGTCACTATCCAATTATGCATGGAAATGTTGCTAACGGGACAAAATCTCAGTGCTGCAACTCTTGAAGAATCGCAACGGCTGAACGCAAATGTCTTACAATGATGGCAACAGCGTGATCACAGTGTATTCATAGGAACATGACACACCAAAGCGGTAACCTATTATACCAAAAATCAGTAAACCGTCCATGCGTACAATGGTTACAGCTGCTTAGCTAAAAAATTATCACGAGCAGGTGACGATAAACGAATTTGTCCATTCGCTTTCTTTTTGAGTGAAATTATATCGTGAACGTTTACAATACAGGTACGATGCAGAATTGCTTGACGGTGTACTTTTTTCCAGTCAAAGAACTATAGAAAAGAACAGTCAGCGGTGTGCTGCGGAGCACAAATCGACGGTAAGTGCTTAACTTTTCAACTTGGTCCAAACTGTAAAGATTTGAGATTTCTTCGACCCATGCATTTGAATCAAAACTCACACTTCCATGTAACATTTTATGGTTTACGAAATACGTGCAAAAATAAGGTGGCAAAAGCGGACATTTCGTGATAAATACCAGAATGAAAATGCATAGATTCCACATTCAGACGTGTAGTTTGAAGTTTTGTTGTTCGGTGTTCCCGTGGCAAAACCATGTATACACATATCGGTGTTGTAAGAAAATAAAACCTCGTGTGAAATAATAAATCGACTAATAAGTATTCCAGACGGCAAAACTGCGTTTCGTTTCAAACGTTTTTAAATGGACAAAATACGTTGATTCGTAAAAGCCTTGGATTCAAGTGTAAAATCAAAATTGAGAACAACTCTGTTTTTAAAGTTAAATGAAACAAACCTACCACGGGTGGCAAAAACGAGTTTTTTCAAATTAACATCATGCTTGAATCGGCACTAGTAAGGGTTGGAAAACATTAAATTGCCAATTTTTGAAGCAAGAAAAGTTCCACTTATTTTTTTATACCAAATGTTTGAGTACCAACATGTAAATACGTAGCAGTATATGCGCTGCGTGAAATATAAAACTTGGTCTGAGGAATTCATATTGTCAGCAGATAGAATTTTATGGTACCCCTAACAGCTTCTATTCAAACAAGAATACTAAATTGTTCAGGGCAAAATAACGCAATTTGAAGAATTCATATAGATTTTCTATCTACCAGCACTCATCCGGCTCTATCCCAGAGGATATTGCGGGCAGTACATGGAAAATACCTCCGTGAATTTGTGCAAACTGCTGTTCCACGTAAAATCTAGACGACAGAAATGTGGGTTTGGGGCGTTTTTGACCAGAAAAACCAAACACTGAGAGGTTGTAGTCGATCAAGCAACCTGTTGAATGCAGATTATTTAAAAGTAATAAGAAATTACGTATTGTATTTGTCAAAAAAACGCTAACAAATATTCAAGAGTGAAAACGTTATGTTCATCCGTTCCGCTAGATTGTTCTAAATCATACATACATGAAATCAACTGCTACCAAGACGAAGACGCTTCTGGTTAGCAGTGTAAAAATAAAAGCCAGCAAAACACAGGAGCTGGTAAAGAGAAAAAAAGCTTCTTCGTGGTTCGTGACTATAACAAAACATATTTTGAACCGGAAAAAGCCAAAACTTAATCTGCCCAGGAGTTTCAAGTTGAACAGAATCATAACTGCATTTTTTCCAGTTCAAAGTTTTGCTGCACTTCGTGATGTTATTCACAGTCAGGATTTTGTTCTCAGTCTTTTTCAGCGATTGCATGCCAAACTGGCAGGTTATAGTTGTAAAGTGTTTCATACCAGTTTGAATCGCATGTATTGGTGCCCTTATGTTTGCCATATGTTACCGAAAATTTGTGGTGCCGAATTAAACTACAGAACCAGTAATATTTAAGTGAACGCAAGGTCAAGCAGGTTTGCTCAAGGTGTACAGCGGCCAAGCGATATCATACCGTCATTACTTATGTCTTTTTTATTCTCAATCAAAGAATGCTACATCTTAGCCTGTTGAATCCTATCAGCTAAATGAGGCAGAAAAATATAGGTAGAAACTTAAAGTAGCAATACGGATTTTTCGAAGCATGTGTGGATGAATGGCGCCAAAGAAAACAAAGCACACATACCCAAGTACGTGCAGATGATATTTGTTCCGACAAAAATATTGAATTTTTCAATAAAATTTAGTAATACTTATCTATCTACATTGCTACAAAGGAATGGCTACAAAAATAATTAAAAACTTGCTTTTGGAATAGGATTGAGAAAAGTTAAATAAAACAATTTGCTTCACGGAAATGATTCGCTTTTAGCATTTGCAAGTGAAAAACATTCGTGTTTGGTTCGGGCATTATTAATGTCATCATAGACAATTATTTCTTATCAAAGCATTTATGGTTTAGTTATTAAATGCTATGCAAAACGTATGCTGCTCATGCAAACAGCAAGGATAAATTTAAGACGAGAATTCAAATTGGAATAATTTAGCATAAAATAAGGACAATTTATCAGCATTCGGCTGATATAAGCAGGGCGTGCTAGAGGAAGGTTAAACACTGACACTCAACGGTTGCGACACATACAACCCTGAAAAATAGTATTTTTAAACCGAATGGTTTTTCTTAGACTCACAAAGTTTGGGAATAGCACCACTTGACACGATACCACTGTATTGAGATCAAAACAATACAATGAGGTCAAGAAATATCTGCCTGGAGCAATGAAGTTGTTAGGTTTATTGCGAATGCTCCTGCACTCAACATCAATGAAAATGTTAAATGCAGAAGTGATTTGAAGATCTTGACCAATAAAGACATTTCCTATATACAAAGCTCAAGGAACCGGTGAGGAGCTGAACAATTTCTGTACAGAACTGGGCATTGTATTTCTGTTCAAGAAAATACAACAAGGCATGCACCCCAGGAGCAGCTCGACACAAGCTCCGCGCTAAGTAAATGTTTTTCAAAAAACTTTGATCATTTTCAACGGGCTTCAAATTAGACTCACCGATAAGGTATAATAAGTGAAGATGCAGATCTTGACACTGTCGTCTTCACTCAAGAACAAGCAGCAATTGCAGATAATTTGTTTAGTTCTAAAATGAAGGATTAGTTATGATGCAGAATAATAAATTCGGAATCGTTGAGTAAAACGAGTTTTAGCAGCAAAAGATGTCTTTTCTTGACTTTAAAATAATTATGCGACCATTTTGACAAGCAAAATGTACCCCTCCGAAGAAACAGGGCTAACTGGCTGTCGACCTTTGGCATACAATAAAAATGAATGCCTTTGAGAAATCACCAATGCTACACGGACACTGGACCACTGTTGTGCTTTCTGTATGTCTTTTCCTAGCTCATGAAAAGGAAAATGTTCAATTCCAATGCAACCTGATCTTTTGTATTTCATGTTTACAGCAAAATCCAATTGAAAATGATCGAGAACACGTTGACAACATAAAAGAAATGACTGAGTAATACTGGCCAAAATTGCATGGCGATTGTTTCCTTCTTTACGACTCCTTTGCACAACGCGAACCTCTTGTGGCCTTGAACCTGGTCCCCAACGTATCAAAAATGACAGTCAAATTCGTTGTAGCGCAATGACGTGGTGCAATCTTCGCCAATGCGAAATAATTTAGCAATCCTTTGTGACAGCTGATAAGCGTATGATGAAAGTTTACGTTCAAAGAAAAGCGAAAATAGCTTATTGAACTTATAGCTGGCTAAACAAAAACTAAATACGCAATGCAGCCTAAAACTAGGAAAGTGTCAGGGCAACGCTTCTGTAAGAGCGATGCTCAAAAATGTAAAAATACTCCTTGTCACGCGAAGCTCAATCTGTGGATAGGCAGAGGAGCGAGTCATTGATAACCTTTGAAAAATTTAATCACTTGCCTGTTCGGCAGCAGTTGAAATCATCTAAACTAGATATCTGCCATGAGCATGGGTCAGCGAAAAATGTCAAGACGAATGGAACAGGTAAACTACTTTTGAACTAGGGCTTCCAATCGATGACCCATCAATTCTCGGCCAAAGTATTCGACCTTGCATGTTGTATTAGGCTCTGGCAAATCACATCAATTGCCAGGCCATCAGCCGCAAACGATGCCAAGGTGATTTCCTTCATCAACATCCGGTATGGACGGTTAACAATTTTTGATTTTTGAAAGGTTGGAAAAGACGACAAAAACACGTTCCACTTTGTTTGACAGCTTTAGTATGTTATCTTCACAGCATCAAAATAAAACAACGAGGGCCGATAAGAATAAATTACGGTAACATGCGCTCGTAGTGTATCAAAGAATGGCGTCGATTGCACTTTTGCATTACTTCAGCATTTACTTTTTCACAGCGGATTCATCTTGATAGCGAAAATCATATTATTCGAACTGTAGCTGAAAAAACATTTTCTAACCCTATTTTCAAGATAGGTCAGCTGCCTGAAACGTCCTGTAATTTGTCCCAACATTCCACATATTTTATGCAGCAAAGATACCGAATTCTTCAAAAAACAATCTTCTTATGCATCTGAATAGTTTACCACATGGGGGTTCCTGTGTGACATTTTTCAAAGCAATAAAACCGGTTTATTCTTTAACCTATAAGTATTTACACCGTACTCAAATGGTAGTAGCGAAAAGGGTCACAAGAATTTGTTGTTTTCAACATCACTCATGTATCATGGCTCTCATTTATTCCACAAATAGTGTCCACAAAAATATCTCTGTCTAGTACGACGTGAATCTGTCTAGTACGACGTGAATTGCTGAATAGCATTTTATACGGTTTCTTGTTTGTCAATTTTCATGCTTCTCCGTACTTCACACGCTTTATCGTTGACGGCCGATGTTCACATACTATTCTGATGCGCAGACTTCATTGAATTTTATATATATGACCAAACAAAGAGCCGGACCAAGAGAGGGTGGGAGTTCTTTTACCCCAATGAAAGCGTCTCGCTTCTACTTTTCTGGTTACCCAAAGTTTCTTCAATCTTCATTTTTAGTATAGTAAGTTTTTCTCGAAACCGGTAGGATGTTGAAACTCTGAGTCGCAGCTGCTCATGTCACAAAATGATCTACTTAGAACTGAACTTTATCAGCTGCCACCATATCACAAGTAATTATTCCAGTTTCGGCAGCCGTCTTCTTTTGGTTCCACCTTTTCCTTCCGCTCGGCTTTTGGCGTTCTTGCACCTTTTGAGGGCTGCCACGTGATCCTTCAATTTTTGTTCCAATGGAACTCCGCCTACGTAGCGTCTCTTGCAATTTCAAGGAATTTCGTACATAGCCTTTGTTTGTTTTTTTCGTTATTTTGGATCTTATCTAAACAAAAACTTCTTTGATGGAAGTTCGAAAACTGGTGGAAGATAGTACAGTTTACATGTAGCTTAATCTTTAATCCCTTGCCAAGAGCTGCGTAGAATAGACTACATTTGCATTGGATGTGAGACTGGAGTCCCTCTTTAGTCTGATTTTCAGGCAGTGAAATCTTTGGTTAATCATCCCTGAAACCCTGGATCTTGGATATACTACATTGTTTTCAGGCTTCTTGATGTCTTTCATTTTATCATTCAAGAATTTCCTGTTTCACAAATAGACTATCCACTTGACCAGAGTGTTCAAAAGTCTGTTTATCGCGGAGTTTAAATGGTATGACGAAAGGTGCCTGCAACTGACTGAATGCGTGGTCTTCCTGTAGACTCTGTCTTCCAGGCTGGTCTTTCATCTGGACAAATAAATGTCCAGGAAGAGAATGAATAATTTGGTTTCTCTTTCAGGCATGAACTATGTCTTGTCCTGGAATGCGTTGTTAAAGGAATTCATAGAAAAAATCTCGTTGCCGCTATTACAAATTGCAGGTGTCATTCAACGTATCTCTTGAGAAAGAGCTATTCATACTTGGCGCCATGACGTTTAGACTTAGTGAAGAGCAGATTTGTGAACACCCTGGTCGACTGAGCTGTTTATTTGCATTCAACATAACATCCCGATGGTTGAAATAAAACACATGTCAAGAAGTCTGCTGAACAATAAATATCCACGACATTCGGTATCACGGAAGATTAACCAGATACTTTGCTGGCTGTGAAAGTAACAAAAAAAGAGACTCCGTGTGGCATATTAAAGTACACATTATTTATATTACGGAGCTCTACCAAATAAGTTGTTATTGTGGATGGTCATGGACTTGATGTTTGTCTGGGATTTGTGCGGTAATGTCCATGTGTCCTGTAAATAGGTAACAACCCTACCTCTGGAGGATGGGTGGTTATTAAAAACAGGAATCATTGGTTTACTATTGAACACGGAGCTTTCGAACGCGACTGTCTTCGTCATCAGCGTAAAGGATAAGAGGATCCTTTATCTTATCCGCACAAATCCCAGACATTACGGAGCTCTAGTAAGAAGATTGAAGTGAAAGCTGCGTTAAAAACATTATAGCCTTCACCAATTACCAACTTCCATCAGGGAGATTCTTCGTTCTGACCAAACAAAGAAGAATTAGGAAGACAAACTAAAGTGGACTTATAAAATTCCCTGTAGTTGCAAGGGACGCTACATAGGCGGAGTTACATTGGAACAAAAGTCTAAGGATCGCGTAGCAGCCCTCAAAAGATGCAAGAACGCCAAGAGCAGAGCGGAAGAAAAGGTGGAACCAAAAGAAGACGGCTGCCGAAACTAGAATCATTACTTGTGATATAGTGGCAGCTGAAAAAGCTCAGTTTTAGTAAATCATTTTGAGACGTGCAAAGTTGTGGACCGGATTTTCAACGTCCTATCGGTTTCGGGAAAAAACGGACTTTGATAAAATAAAAACCACAGAGGTTTTTGCCATCAGAAATATGGACTGTTACAATATAGATAATGGTTTACAGATCGGTGTTGTTTGGTTGACCGTAGCGATATGTCCTCAATGTAAAAAGCTCTCAGCCTCTCTTAACCGAGCCCCTTGATCATATATAAAACCTAGTGAGGTCTGAGTATAAAAATAATACGGGCCGTTGACGACGAGGGCAGTGATCTCTGAAATTTCATTTAATAAAGAAACTACTTTCAGGTGTTGTGTTTTCAGGACTGAAACACATAACCGTCAACGTCAAAGCGCGTCAAGCACGATGAAGCAGGAGCGCTAACGGACGAGCAGCCGTATAACATTGTATTCAAAGAGTATAGACATGGAATCATGACCGTTAAATGCAAATGTTCAATACATTGTGCCCATGACCTCTGGTCATTATAAACTTTGTCCAACCTGACATGCAGCTCAGTATTGAAACACTTATATTAACTAGTTTGTTGGTACAATGTACGACCATGCACACCAGTTGTGGAAAAATCATCCATCCTTAACTTGAATGGTGCCTACAATTTCAATTCGAGATAGTTGAAATAGTTGACATGGAATTTTTTTTCCACCGTAAATGGGTTGAAAAATGTTTTGACTGATGAGCAGCAGCGCCCACTTCTGAACATTGCGGGTGTGTGATTTGAAAGTATTGCAATTTGCAAGATGAAAAATTACTGGCCGCTCCTTATTCCAGAAATAATCTTGCCATGCACATTTCAGCATAATGTTACAGATACAAAAATAAAACTTTTACTAAAAGCGTGTGAAGTGGGATTCACGGCTGGATATCGAAAAGTGGCTGGATATCGAAAAGTCCATGATATGTCGATTTACGTTTTCTTGAGATGTTACCCCCACATTTGGGTACCAATTCAATTGCATCGTCAATCACTTTTCAGAGTCTGTAACGGAAAAAGTATCACATAAGTATGTTTAACATTAAGTCACCAGAAGTCTGAACAAACATTTTCAGTTATACAACATCGGTCCGTGTACTGAAAACTACTCAGAATGTCTATTAACGATCGGACGATGAACAAATTTTGCGTACATTAAGTGCTAACTGTCTTTTCTATTTAAAGAAAATCAACAAATGTTAACATCACAGGACCAAACTAATGCGGTCAATTGATTTATTTTGAATAGCTCAGAAGAAAAATTTAAATGGTTTGAATCAGCAGATGTTTACGCATGATTGCATGAACCATGGTATGAAAGAAACAATCTAGAATAATCGAAACTGTGCGAACTTAGATGGAAACGAGCCTTCAATTAGCATAGCTGATGGATTTCATCATTTATTTCCATACGATTTTCTTAACCCATTTTATCCGAACGGGTACTTTTGTACCCACTTGTTAAAAGTTGTACACTATGTCAACAACGCAAGCGTTCAATACATAATTATAGTGACAGGTAGACAATGTTATGGCCTACCTTTCGATGTTTTGTTTTAGACAGACTCGATGAAATTGGTTTCGCAGTATGTCCTTAAAGTGGATCTAATTTGCAACTTTTAAAAAATACCCGTCCGGACAAAATGGGTAAAAAAATTTTGTCCGGACGGAATTGAATATAAATATTACTTCTGTACATGCACAGATAGGGCAGGATTTGGTGATCCGAATAATAACAACAAATTACCATCATCAAAACTAAAACGTTCAGCAGACTCGAAAAACAAAGCAAACGCCTCAAAAAACAGTAGTGGCTCATCCTAACGGGTACCATTGTACCCACTTTATTGTAGGAGAACCATGCATGCAAATCAAATTTTTATTTCGAAAATATTAATTGATACTTCAACTCTGTCCATGCATAAAATTTCATGAAAATCCAACTGACAGCCATATGCCGCCGGAAAAAATGGGTTAAAGAAAGTCTAGGCAGTTGAAGAACAAATGAATTCACACGTATAAATTGCATAAATTAGTACATTTTTTAGCCATTCAAAATTCAACGTTCAAATTTTTCACAACGTGTAACCGGTCAGTAATTCATGCATTTGTACAAAACGGTCGGAAAATGTTCGTTGCAAATGACAGATTATATTTTTCCCGGTTTTAGTATCCTTGAACATTTAAAATGTAAAAGGGAGAGCCAGCGTTTACCGATCTATCATTTATAAAGAATTGTGGCGAGTCATGACCAAAAACAACCGAACAGTTATACACCCAAATTAGTGTTGAAGTTTTTAATCAAGCCACTTGCAGTCCATAAAAAATTTACTGAACCGTTCTGATAACTTCATTGAAACAGGTCAGACAAGAACCAAATCGTTGCGTAGTATGAGCAGGGCTACTGAATTGAGTACGATTTCTTGTTTAACAACAAACATGATCATTTTAGCAAAACTAATTCAGTATTTTTACAAAATACGCCATTGTCAGGAAACACTCCAAGAAATGACAATGAATTGAACAGCCCATGAAACGAAATCTTGAATCTTCTAAACCTATACTTTTGAATGTCATACAAAGAATGAGCAGAATGGCATGTAAAACGCGGAAAATGAAGAGACCCTTAAAAACCCCTGGTAGGTTTCTCACTCAAGCGAAAAGTATGAACAGAAAATTATCGATTCAGAAAAACCAAACAGCTTCTATTAAACGGCGATCAGCGTTTTGCAATAGGATTATAATTATAAAGCTTAACTGGCTGGTGAACAAAATGGTTTTACGTTAAAATCATACGACGCAAATGCATTTCGAAAACGCTTCTTTCAATAATCGAACAAACACCTCATTAATTCTGAATGTTGATTCACGCCACGAAAAGTGACTGCAAATATGTGAATATATTCATAAATGCTTTATTCAAGACTCCAATCCATGAATGTTTCTTTGCCATGTAAAATAATTGCAGAAACACTTCCACAAATCATTTAAATCCCAGCAAAACAAGCTGTATCACAACTAAAATAAAAATGTTCATATTTATTGCCGGTCAACCATATATAACATTACACCAGAAAACATTAAGCTCCGCATGAAATCAGTCTATTACCTAACTTTCAGGTCAAAAATATGTACGCATCGGCATATAATGCAAAGTGCAATTGGCTTGTATCTCACGACAATTATTTTAATATTTCGTTGAGTTTTTTGTTTTTCTTTTTAAAGTGTGCTTTCGCCAATAACGTGCTGTGACTCCAGCCATCATTTGTAATCAGTTTCATGAGACTACTAAAATTACTATTCGTGAATGTCGTGTTTTGCATCAGGAATTATTTTATGTACTGCATGTTTGTGGCAAATTTTGGCAAAATATGGAGATGTCTGGGATTTGTGCGGTAATGTCCATGTGTCCTGTGAATAGGAAACAGCCCTACCTCGGGAGGATGGGTGGTTATTAAAAACAGGATTCATTGGTTTACTATTGAACACGAGCTTTCGAAGGCGACTGTCTTCGTCATCAGCGTAAAGTATAATAGGCACATATCCTTATGTATTATGTAAAGTATTATGTATTATGTTTACATTTACAATTGTAAATGTAAATGCTGATGACGAAGACATAATACATAAAGTATTATGTATTATGTCTTCGTCATCAGCGTAAAGTATAATAGGCACATATCCTGATGTATTATGTAAAATATTATGTATTATGTACTGCCAAATAAGTTGTTATTTTGGATGGTCATGGACTTGATGTTTGTCTGGGATTTGTGCGGTAATGTCCATGTGTCCTGTGAATAGGTAACAACCCTACCTCGGGAGGATGGGTGGTTATTAAAAACAGGATTCATTGGTTTACTATTGAAAACGGAGCTTTCGAAGGCGACTGTCTTCGTCATCAGCGTAAGATATAGTTGTTTTGTAACTATAGCCTTCGAAAGCTCCGTTTTCAATAGTAAACCAATGAATCCTGTTTTTAATAACCACCCATTCTACCGAGGTAGGGTTGTTACCTATTCACAGGACACATGAACCTTACCGCACAAATCCCAGACAAACATGTATTATGTAAAGTATTATCCGTAAAGTATTATGTGCCTATTATACTTTACGCTGATGACGAAGACAGTCGCCTTCGAAAGCTCGTGTTCAATAGTAAACCAATGAATCCTGTTTTTAATAACCACCCATCCTCCCGAGGTAGGGTTGTTACCTATTCACAGGACACATGGACATTACCGCACAAATCCCAGACAAACATCAAGTCCATGACCATCCAAAATAACAACTTATTTGGCAGAAAATATGGAGATATAAAAATTGGAAATATTGCTTAGCCTTTGAAGTTCGAATATTCACATGACATTAAAACGTTATTCGGTAAAATATCTCTCTTGTTCCACACCACAGTCTGAATGAATATAAGATATCTCCTCAATTATTTCAGGTCTTAACGAGTCATAATTCTATAATTTCTTCATTTAACCAAAACTGAACAGGTAGGAACCAAACATTCTCCTAAATTTAAAGAACAGCGTTTAGCAGAATACATAACCGTTGCATCTTTTGTCGTTATCAAAAAAGAACAAGCCCTACCTCGGGAGGATGGGCAGTTATTACAAACAGACGGCATTATACTTTATTCTTTACGGAGTATAATGCCGTCTAATGCCGTATAATGCCGTATAATGCAGTATAATGCCGTATAATGCAGTATAATGCCTAAAGTATAATGCCGTCTGTTTGTAATAACTGCCCATCCTCCCGAGGTAGGGCTTGTTCTTATTTACAGAACAAATGGACAACACCGTACAAACGTGTGAGAATAAACAAGTCCATTGCCATACAAAACAACAACATGTTTGTAAGAGTTATCAAAAAAGGCAAAAACATGCATAAACAAATGAGTTCTGACACTATGCGTAATAAAGTTATGTAAGCACAAAGATACGTACAAAACAACTACGGGTTCAGAAGACAAGTACAGGAAAAGTATTTGCTGTTTTCAAGCAGGACTGAAAGGAAACGTAAACTCATCAACAAAATTGAACCCACGATAATTCGAAGGTCAATAAGGTAAAAGTTCTGGTTTGGATGGAAGAAACTCCTGAATTCCTGGAGAATGCAATCCACTTCGTTTCGAAAGAAAGTTCGTTTCTCACTCATTCTGAATAACCAGTTGTGCTTACGGCTAAATTCTGGTCTCCCTCTTTTTCGTTAAACTGCGTAAAATGTTATACATTAATGTGACATAAATCGAAACAATCTGGCCTTTCTTGATCCAGCCCCTTGGTCATATAAAAACCCAATAACATAAGACATTTAAATAGCATCGCAAGCTGATAATCACGACAGGGTCTCCCAAAGCTCTGATGTATTATAAACAAATTGCTTCTCTATTCTTTTCGATTGTTAAACGAGGGGTATACGTAGCATGAAAAGACAAACAAACAAAAACCGTACACAACGTCAATCTTCGTCCGTTACCAATTGAGACCTTTGCGGAAAATGATATAAAAGCGTTAACGCACACATATGTGACTAGTAAAACATTGTTATTATGTAGGCTTAAGTGTCATTATCGTGTTTCCAAACAATAATCCTTCCAATCTTGCTTAGTAATAAAAAAAACAATAAACCACAGGCATGAAATTGTAGCGACACAACGTTACGGTGAGAAAGTGACGACGCTACTGCTTCAATTGGGTTGCAACCTATAGCTACTGAGGAGGTTTTTGTAAAATAAAATGGTACCTCTAAATCGTGTGAAAGGTCACCGAAAATATGCATGAACAACTATATCTGAATAACGAAATCCTTTAATGTTTAAAGTGCAGTTGACTATTTTTGTGGTCTGAGGATTAACTGAACATGATTTCATTTGTTTCATAACCGCATTTCACGATATTTACTCGCTATGTAATGCTCTAATAAGCATTCCCAATCAAAATGCCATTGCTATCAACGACGGACGCGGTTTTCGTGGAAGAGTCAGTTTCGAAAACATTTTACGTCTACTGAAATTAAACAAAATTTGTGTATTGACAAACTAACTCAACCGCGTTGGAATATGCATTGCAATATGCATGCATATGCAGTCACTACGGAGTTCAGTCGAACAAAACCAGTCGATTACTTCCGTTTACAATAAAAAGTTCCTTCTTACAAACAAGTTGTTGTTTTGTATGGTAATGGACTTGTTTATTCTCACACGTTTGTACGGTGTTGTCCATTTGTTCTGTAAATAAGAACAAGCCCTACCTCGGGAGGATGGCAGTTATTACAAACAGACGGCATTATAATTTATTCTTTACGGAGTACGAAGCTTTCGAAGACGACTGTCTTCGTCATCAGCGTCAAGTGGAAAGGGCACATATGACTATGACTGGTGGTAAAATACAGACAGGGGGAGTGGGTAACGAATGAATGAC
>JAJBBP010000138.1:0-27697 GCA_021464625.1 Proterorhinus semilunaris | reverse complement strand
GACGCACGCTTACGCAGGACACCCTCACTGAGGGGACAGAAGACCAATATGTCCTGAGGATCTCTGCCAGCTCATACAAATATGCCTAGTTGAAGGAAATTACTTTCGCTTCAATGGAAGTTTTTTCCGGCAACAAAAAGGCGTACCAATGGGAAGTCCACTGTCTCCAGTGATGGCTGAAATCTTCATGGAACACTTCGAGGAATTAGCTTTCGCCCAAGCTCAGCCGGATCAAGTACCGAGGGTTTTCAAGAGATATGTGGACGATATCCTCGCACTCTGTCAACGCGGATACGTTCCTGGATACCCTGAACAAGGTATTCCCCGACAACATCTCGTTCGCAATTGAAAAGAGAAAACAGGGAACAATCCCTTTCCTGACATCCATCTTTCCAGGAGGAGAAACAGGCTTGAAACCAGAGTCCACAGGAAAGCCACACACTCCGACAAATACCTCCACTTAATGTCCTACCATTCGGACTCAGTGAAAATCAGACCAGTGGTCTCCGAAAGCTGCGGTCTTATTAAAGAGATTGTTTCTGTTTCCTTGTTCTTTCATCCGTCAGTGTTGGACTTTCTTCAATGATTGAACTAACACAAGACGTGAAGACAAGACGAACAACGGATGCCGAACCGTAAAACCTGTTCCAATCAATCTCCGTCCGTTACCAATGGAATTCTTTGCCCTTGTCTTTTCAGCCGCTAACGTGGGTTCATCGAAATGACGAAACAGAAAAGAACAAGAAGATCAAAGCACAACAAACCGTACACCCCAGTCAGTCCACCTTGGTTCGTTACAAATGGATATCTGTTCGGAGGCGGCATAATTCTAAAATATATTGTGCAGTATCTTGCCTCATTTGTGGACTTATACAGTGTAAAACTCAAGTGTGGTAAAGATAAAAAACTGACACGTGTAAAGCGTATTCAGATAATGCTATTCAACAATGTTTCGGCATGGCAGAAACGACGATGCATGTATCAGGAATTTTGTTTTGTAAATCCATCTGTGTACATGTGGTCATCGTCCACCGGTTCCAACTGGTTAGCGCTTTGATTACATAGAACCGTTGGTGGCAATGGGAAATTTCGATAATCATCCGCATTGTTGGAGAACAAATAAGCCTTGAACTTTTAATATCCAAGAACATTTAGCACAAGAGAATACATGGCACAGCCGTCGTCGTCGTATCAGTGCGTAGGTTTGGATTTGGGCCCATGCAGCAAATGGTCTTCCTTTAAGCTGTCAATAGTTATCATAGGAGCTGCTTACCTTGTGGTCAGAACTCTGTGCATTGCCAATGGAAGCGCGATTGCATTTTGCTTCCTGGCACAGTTGGAAAGTGATAAGAATGTGGTCCGGTTTGACTGTCACAAGGCCATTTGTCATCTCCAAGGCATTAGCCCTTGGTAATTTTCATGCTGTCTTTCAGTTTTTTCAGCATGTCCGGCTTAACTAGCAGATCGAGTGCGTAGCTGACCACAAAGGACATGGACATTTTGTCTATGCCTGGTATGTTGCTTTGGACCTGCTCCAATTCCAGTTGCTCAAACGAAATGTCACCGTCAGCGTAATAGCGATGTAGCCTGAGATGTTTGACGCTGGTCACCAGGCTCATGCGAGCAGAAAAGAAGTGGTATTGTCGATTCCGCTCAGACCGGACGCTGCCCTTCATCGTTGAGATGGTAGTTATTCAATCGCGTTCCATTTGAAAACTGCGGTCGGTGCCTTAAGCAACTTAATCTGCATGTCCAACGTGCTGTTAGGATACTTGTCACCCAGCGACGGGAAGATGGTTCCAGCGCATATCTGTGACTCTTGACAGCCGGTTTTAAGATATTTAACAAAAGAATCCGGTGTTGTTTTGTGATTGACCGCCATATTGAACTTACCCGCCCTGTACAGCGAGTACAACAGTGTATTCAGCGTGTAGTTGGACATGTATATGTATACCATGGCACCAGGCGGTCCTTGCGGATGTCCGTGGTACGTCTTCAGTAAAGCTGGTGCTTCAACAGCCGTTGTGGGCAAATGCTTGAAGCCTCGATCAATAAAAACTTCACCATTGTAGGCTGTTTCCATGTAGTCGCTACCCACCGTCGGTTCACCAATCATGGAATAGTCCAAGTAGTAATTTTCCACTATGCGAAATTTTTTCGGCTGGCAGGTTAGGATACTCCAAATAGGCGGAAAAATGGCTGTGGCGATGTGCTTACACAACGTTCGTTCAATGAAGCCTTGCAATAATACTGGATGCAGAAGGCTTAGCGCCTGCAACGATCTCGGTATAGGGACCGTTGAATTGCAAAGAGGCAGCATCCGAAGCGCTTGCTTCACACGAATGCATCTTCGGCTGCAAAATACCATTTACGTTTTGCACTCGAACCACCACTTCGAAAGACAAGTCGCGAATGCTCGCCTGCATCTCCACAGACGGTTCTTGCGTCGAGTACGACACCAATGTACCGTAATAATCTATGTTCATTTGATTCACCTGAAGTGACACTTTTCCGTGCGATTACAATATAAAATAAAACGAAATCTGAACAAGCATATTTCAATTCCAGCTGCTTGAGATGTTAGCAGGGAGTGCTTGCATGTTAACATTTGACAATTCAAACTCACTCCACCGGCGTTACTCGCTATTTATATTTGCATCCCATTTTATTGGACAGAGTCCTGGCAAAATGAATGCTCGTTAAACATGACACACGGTTTCCCTTGTGCTACGTTGCGAAAAATTGAATTGCTTAACCAGGTTGGCTGTTGCGACGACATGGCAAGCACCTCTGTATGCGTGAGTTAAAAGTTGATTGTCATAGAAATGTCTTTTTACAATACAAACGCGTACGGAATGAAACAAACTGTAAACGGCGGCAGCATGTCGTGCGACCGTAGCGCGGTAACGGCCTATTTGGCAACCTATCTCCATCGCCTCCGGCTTTAAGTGAGTTCGATCGTTTATATTCCCTTTAATGACCAAATATTTCCTGATGCTGTCTTGAAAAAAATACACTTTAAACGTTTTCACAAATGCTGTCAACGCACGAATCGTATTTTGATCAGTGGCAGGGTAAACATGAATATTGAATACGCGTGGAAGATTTTTTCGTTCGATATGGACCCGGTTTTTGTGAGAGTTTGATGTATTATAGATTTTAAAATTATCAGAAAAAGGTAATCGCTTCGCATCATATCTTGACATGATGGAAAATTATGACATTTTTGTTCTACATAGGACTAAATGAAAAGATATCATTGAAGTGAATCAGTTCATGACAGAACTTTCCGGTGGAATCAGCTTTCACGCTGTAGCGATGTGTACACTCCAATTAGGCCAAGCAAATTGAAAAAGTGAACAGTGTATTTCCGTAACGTAAGAAAGCTTGGCGAAGAAATGGAATTATTAAAAAGCTCGCAAATTAGGCGTCTGCTTTCTTTCATGAAACGTGGAGTAAGTGATTAGCTCATCATTCTGCTTTCGGGAATATGTTAGGAAAAAGTGAAATTATAACTCATTATTTACCGTGAATTTGAAGCCAATCCCTTTCTCGATGGATGTTTTCAACTGGAAATTGTGGCTCATCTTGCTGGCACGTAAATTGCTGAGGACGACGTAATCTCGGAGGCCATAGATGCGCAACTTTACGGGTTCTGAATGGGCCCAAACGTTGATGAAGCATTTGTTTCCATACACTGAGCACCTCTTCAATGCCAGCTTTGGTGAGCAAAACGCGAATACCGGGTTCGACGGCTGAGCGAAAGATAAATGAAGTGGGAAAAATTTTTAAATAATGCTCTAACCATGGCAAAGTTGGTTTTGCAGCAGCAATGTAAAGCATAGGGATACCAGCATGTTGGGAATGTTACGTTTTCGCAACATGACCAAACGTTTGCGGCCATCAATGCGCTCCTGAAAAAGCAACCCAGGTAACAGCACTTCCTGGTGCAACTTTCGTTCTCAAACTTGTTCTTCCTGACACAAATTCATTCTATTGGCACCTTTCTCTAGTGCCTTCAGAGCGAATCTTTTTCTCTGGCCATCAGCAATCTGCTTCACAAAGTCTGTGCAATAAGCTTACGCAACAAACTGATACAAAAGTGAATCGCCGACGTTGGAACGGCAGCAAGTGATTAATCGATGAATCGTAGCGATCTTCAAGCCTAGAACAAGTGAGTGGACATATTTTGACGCGATTGTTTTTAAACGGTTTGTACCGCCTAAGAATATACCATTTTAGTTTTAACAACATGAAACTCAGACCTAGTCTCTTTTCCTGTTTAAGGATGTAAATTCTGAATATAGCGAAACAGTTTAACTGAGTTCTGCAAAGCTTCTCTTTTTACTTTCGTTTCAAATTGCACCAAGAAATGTAGAGTGAACTTGTGCGGGAATTATTTGATATATCTTCTGGAAGAGATTCATAAACAGACTTTAGTTTCGGTTGCACCCGCCATTCAACCAACAACTAATTACTTGTCATTTGATCAAGAGCAATCAAGAACAGCCTTTTCGAGAGAGAGAGAGAGAGAGAGAGAGGAGAGAGAGAGAGAGAGAGATGGAGAGAGGAGAGAGAGAGGAGAGAGAGAGAGAGAGAGAGAGAGAGAGAGAAACAATGAACATATCTGTACGCAACCATAACAACAACGACAAAGTTTTAGCGCGCATGAAAACAAACCAGCGATAAAGAGCCAGAGAATTAACTATAAAACATATCCAAACGCAGCGATACGCTAAAACATATTCAATTAAGCGGAACAGTTGAATTAGGGAACAAGTGTTCACCCCCCCAAAGCTTATCAAGGAAAACTACAAATCGCAAGCCAATGGGTTTAAATTTTGCTAATTGTCTGAAACACTAACTTTTTATTTGTTAGCTCGTGCTTTGATTCTGGAAAATGTTGTCATGAGATAGTTATTTTACAACACAACTGAAATAAAGACTGTAGGCAATTAGGATGTATAAAAAGCCACCATCTCTTACCAGATAAATCGAATAAAAGAAGTCGTTGAAAGGAATCCCTAAAATTTTGTTTATCACGTGATTATATTGAAGTACGGCAATTTTTAACATTAGGATACGAATGCGTCGAAGTATGAAGCAAAATCTGAATTAGTCTAAAATTAAAATTTCGATGAAACGAAAGCCAAGTTAATTTTTATAACAAATTTGCGGCAGATGGTCAATTTTTGTAAACTGATCGACAAGCAAACGTCATTTTTCCATCAGTTTGGAAATTATGGTAGCAAAATTTTAAAAAATTACTCCTGGTACTGCTCCCATTAAACCCATCGAAAGGCGAGTAGATATTACACGTCACTTAAAATCGTTAGCATAAAATGATTTACAGCGAAAACGTGTTACCATTTTTGAAACAAATGCCCTACGCACAATGCTTTGAACGTATTCAGTTAACAATTCAAATTTGCTCCACTGCAGTTACTCATCATTTATATTTGCACATTTCGGCGATAATATCACTTTATAGCCATCTATATAAGCACGTATACAAACTGACTTTCATGAGCACCCAAAAGTTAAGCTAAACACGTTTCATGTTTATTTTTATATCAGCACAGCAATTGTTCAATGTCTCCATAAACGAGATTTGAAAACAATATCTCTTAATTAGAGATAATTTATTTATAAAATGTCCGTCTCGAAACGGTAAGCTGCTTTGCCGTTGACTGCATGAGTGCTATCACACTTATGACAAATTTGCATATCTCTTGGATTTAAATTCGTTATGACACGCCACACTCAGAAAAGTGTCTTTCTAAACTGATTTCCATATGCATACCCATTCACTAGCCAAGGAAGGATAGACATTTCATGCAGCATTATGTTTTTACATGACGACCGATGTGTCTAATTTCATAACGACCGGAGAAACCTATTTTTGCCATTCAATTCAGAAGTCAGACACAATTCAGTCATAAAGTCAAATCTGCAACAGATGCCATACCTTGACTCGGTTGCATGTGTTTGTTTTGATTATGAGTAAAGACTTCAATCTTTTACGACGTAGATATTTTACTCGCAAATACGGCAGAACACACAAGTGGTTGAATAATTTGTTTTCCGAAGTTATTGAAATCACAAGGAATGTTTAGTGTTGCTCACCGTTGAAAATATTGCTTGTGTGTACAATTTTTTACAATCACGAAACTGCCTACATATACAATTTGGTTTAGATTCGAGACGAAAATCGACACTGTGTGATTCTATAAAAAGAAAATTTCCGATATCTATGCCACTTGAATGCTAGCAATAATCCGTGCATTGCAATATCTCAAATATAACAGAAAACAAATCAGGACACGTATCCATAACTTGTAATAGGTAATGTCGCGACCTCTGCTAAAGACAAAATTAAATATCCTCCAATCAAAGCGCACTAATTAGCGGCACGAGAAGCGTCCGGACAGAGAGCAAATAACTCCCTTGAATGTTAAATTAGGCAAATGCAAGAAGTTACGATTTTACTCAAATGCCCCTTAAAAGTTAAAAGAAAATCAGTTTTGAGTCCGAAATAAAAAAACAGTCCTTACAAAATAACGAGTAAGAAATATCTACTCAATTGTTTTTGGCTCGAGTGTCGAACACCCACTAAAAATGCTAATTACCGGCACTTATACTGGACTTTCTGAATATTAACAAATGGTACAATTAGTTTCAACCCTCAGCCTCCGTTTAAGAGCTTCATTGAATACTCGCATTTAACTAAGACGGGTAAAGGAATTGATAAATTTTTAGTTTGACATTTTTCCTTAACAATTTATGGAAAGCGCCACGCATTGTTTCGTTGCCCATTGAAATGTATTTAGCCGTGAAGCTTAACAAAGTCGACTTTTGACACCAAGCAAAATTCAATGGTGGAACATGTACAATACAAAGTGCCTGGCACTTTTCCAGGAGTGTATAATATAATTTCGATGCCTCAATCAAGTACTTTTATGCCTGAAAAAATAAGCCACTCGATGCGATAATTAAACATTCAGTAACAACATTTTCCAAGGTGCTCAACTCTGGATCGGTAGTGGAATTGTCTGCTAAAATGCGGAGTTGTAAAACGCAAAATTAATACCTCAGTAAATCTTAATAATTTAACCAAAATGTGGTGTATAAGCAATACTCAAAACCAAACATGATAATACATCGCGAATCAGTCATAATCTTGTTATTTTAACAGTTCCTAATTGGAATAAATAAAGACATCTGTATGGATCGTCAAAAATGAAACCGTCCATTTCAGTTTTCCTCATGCAGTTCTCATAATTCAAGCGAATTGAACGAACTATTCGTCTATACTCGATCACTGACAAGTTTCGATGCATTAAATACGACATTTAGTTACCTCGCGCAGCATACAAATCGCATTTTTGGCTATGCGAGACCAAAATGCAGGTAAAATTTAAATGTACGCAAATGACGTGGATAAAAATAATTATCACGTTTGTTGTGCCGTTGAACACTGCCAATACAAACCGCAAAACGAACAGTAAACAACTTTCACAGGTTGCTGCTATCTTACGTACACAATCTTTGCGATAAAAATGTTCAAATGGTTTCTGCCCAGAATAAACGTCATTTTGCACGACTTTTGACAAATGACAAAATGGCCAAGAGAAGAGACTTTGCAACATAAACCTGTAATAGGCAAAGTGCAAAAGAACGGTGATCCATAACATTAGTACTGATTCAACGCAGCGATGAGTCAACACTTCCTTGGCCTGTTGATAAAACACGCGTCTGGCAAAAAAACGAAAGTCTGATGACATGGTTTAGTTTCCATGCAAATCGGCCCATAACGGATTGCCATGGTCTACTGCACTAAAGGGAAACCTTCTCCATGGACACCTGCATTTAAATTGACTGTACCAGAAAACAAGCGCGCTGGAAATTGAATGAACGTCCTGCCTGTGTTTTCTTCCTGTGCCTTCTTCAATTTCATCATGGGCGAGAAACCGGTTCGCAATCAATGCATCGACATCTCACGATGCAGCCCACCAACTAATGGCAGGTTATAATTTGTCTATTGATTCATCAACGCTTTGCTGGAAAAACTTGCCCAGCAGTTAGCTGGCATCCTTGTTCTTTTTTTAGTGAGAAATAGTTAAACATGTCATTTTCAACGTCCACCTACCTGACATTGGTGCTTCTTCTAATTCACGGCTGCTGGTATGGGTCTATATGCGGTGAGCCGACGCTGACCAGCGCATGCAAAGCATATGTAGCAAAATGCTTCTTACACAGTGAACCTCAGGAATGTGCTTGATCACTACGAGCTGGTTGACGTGCGAGTGTTGCCCAAACGAAGGCTGAATAAGCGGAGCGCCGATGATCATCCATCAAAGGAGCTGACGTTTTGCGCTTTTAACAAGTTACCGTTGCAGAACGTCTTTTCCACTGTAATGCAGACTGCGTTGCAGGCACTTTCGCATTTTCCTGGCTACGGCCAAGAGCCTCGTCGCTTCCACCTTCCAAGCACATGTGGTTGATGCATCCGGCCAACGCCATAGATACGCAATTGATCCGGACGAATTTTACCATGGAAAAGTGCATGGTACATGTCGCTGTCCTTAGTACAAACAAACACAGTTTTGCTGCGTGTCCAGGTGAACCTTGGTCCAGTGTCAGCGCGCATGTCGATGACAACGGGGCCATAACGGCGGCTATACGAACCCCGTTGGAATCGTACTCGCTCGAGGTACATATGCGCAATATGTTGATCGATGATTCAGCCTATCGATCAATTCAGCCCGCATGGCGCCACATACCCAATGCACCATTGTCCTCAAGCATTGCATACCGGCTATCCGACTTGAAAACGAATGAAGCACATCAGGTGGCTCATAGATATTGTCCCGCTGAGCCTGCAGGCAAGCAGTGTGGTACATACGAAGCCCACTTCGTAGTGATCATTTGTTCAGCTTATCCAAACGTGACATCATCACAAATCCGACTAAAACGACATCTAACCGAACCACTGTCCAAAAACCGTTGTTCATTAAAGCTAGTGGCTGATTTTCGTTTCCATCAAGAAGTTGGAGGCTCCAGAACGGCTACGACCATTAGATACTTGGTAACAACTTCACCGTATTACCTTTTCCAAAAGTCGTACGTTTTTATAAGATAAGCCTAATTGACCGGGTCAATTCGATCTACACGCAAACTGTATGGAAAGATGCGGAGGCGGAGGCCGGCTTCAGCAACGTCGGCTTTGTAATCAAAAATATTCTGGTACATACGGCGCCCAGCCATGTAGACAACCACTACAACTCGGAAGTGTCCAAATGGGAAGTGGGTACTCTGCTTCAGGTAGGCAGTGTGCCGGTCAGCTGCCGCTAATGGTATGCATGCGTTCAGCGTTTTTCAGAAGCAGAAGGTAGTGATGATTACTGTCTCGTTCATTTGTTCACTGCGCAGGGCTTCAGCGGGGGCGTTCTTGGCTTGGGATATATAGCATCGCCGAAACTGGGTACCTCTGGCGGAATGTGCAGTGAAGGTAGGCATCACGGCATGGCAGCGTCATTCTGAAAGAAATCCAATTTCAAAACCAGTCGTAATGGTAAGGAAACAACTGGTATACTTCAATACGGCCTTGAGCAGCGTGCGCAGCAGCTACGGAGGTCCAGTGGTCACCAGGGAGGCAGATATTGTCACCGCTCACGGTAGAAGCATCCTCACATTTCCTCTGTACGCTTCTTTTCAGAATTTGGTCACAACTGGGGGAGCCCCCACGATCCGGTCATGCAAGAGTGCTCGCCTCCAAGCAGTGCCGGAGGCCCATTTATAATGTTCACGTACTCAGTTAGTGGCTACGACCACAACAATAAGATATTTTCTCCATGCAGCAAGCGAAGTATAAAAGCCGTTCTTCAAGCAAAATCGCACCTCTGCTTCAGCGGTTAGCTGTTGCTTCACATTTCACAATGATAAACAGGCATTGCTTGAAGAGCAAGAAGACACGTTTTGCGGTAATCAGCTGGTTGAACCCGGAGAAGACTGTGACATTGGCTTGCTCGAACTTGGCGACAACGATCCCTGCTGCTCTGCGAATTGCACATTCAAACCCAATGCAATGTGCAGGTACACTTAATCATCACTATATTTCAACGTTCGTTCATCCTTTTATAGCCCACTCAACTCACCCTGCTGCTCCCAGTCGTGTGAATTCCTTAGAAAAGGCGTCATATGTCGACAGCACGACATAAACTCATGTAAAAATAACGCCTACTGCGAGTAAGTTTTCGACCTTTAACAATCAATTTCGTAATACAAATACATCTGTCAAACCTTCCAAACGCGAATGGCTCCAAATATCATACAAGCAATTAATCAATCGGAAGTAGATACGGTGTCAAAATGCATCCTGGCACTTTGGCTTCAAAGTGTCTAGCAGTAAATTTGTTAAACCACGTATATATGTTACATACAAACCTGTCTGGAGTCGGTCTTCATGCCGAGCATGCAAATACTGTTGTCAGTGATCCACGAAAAGAAACATTTTAAAACGGGTTTTTCAAATCGTACAACAGACATTGAAAGCTTTCGTTGAGACGTATTCTTAATGTCTGCGAATTACAGCAATTCAATGGACGCTTCGAAGGTGTGGTGAATACCCAAAGCGTGAAAAATAGTGACAGGCAAACGTTGCACAACTAGATTAAGGGAAACAAAAGAGCTTAAAGTTGCACCCCGTCATACGAGGTAGTGGAGGATGATTAAGTAAAAACACTTGTATGCGAAAAGTGCATTACAATGCAATCAGGATATGCCGCAAGTTAGTCGCAGACAGATATGCGTCTGCACTCACGTTGACACATGTCCATCATGTGAGCGTTTAACCAGCATTTCCCAGAAAGCATAACCCGCCCCGTAATTAAATTTCAGAGGTAGTTAAAATTTCGCGGTATTCTTTCTTCTGAGCAAACTTCATAAAAAATTGGATTAGGTCAGCCCCTCCAGTAAAAAGCAAACGCATCCAATGCCGCATCACCAGCAACCCTGCTCACCATGACTGGGTTATCCGGACGGCCACATTCAGTTTATCGTTGATTGCCTTTCAGCGTGAATTGCACATAAACCTCGTCATTAGAAAACACGGTTTCATGTCAGAGCGAATAAAGGTTGATTTATACAAGTATAAAAATGGTTGTGTAAACTATTTTAAAAGCAGTTGCTACTAGGAACCCAGTGACGCAGCGCATTTGAATTTCAGGGGACTCAGCGCTGACTGTCCAGCCGCGCCTGCCGCCGATGACGGAGTACCGTGTATGGATGAGTATGTTTGGGGGAGTATTAATTTAAAAAGTAAAACATTCCTTACTTTTCACTGCAGCGGAGAGTGCCAGAATGGAGAGTGCACGTCGTTCTGCGAGAGGCGAGACATTGGCATGAAGCCTTGCATTTGCGAAAATCGTACGTATCTTTAAAGGCAACGGACAGTCATGGACGTTTAAATTGTCTCAGAGACTCAGTCGTGCTTTCGATGCTGCCGTCCTGCCAACGGAAACACCTGCGCACCATTTACACGACAACCAAACCATCCAACGCCCAAAGTACTTGCCGATGGCACCCGCTGTATACATGGCTACTGCGTCCAAGGTCGCTGCAAACGGGAAGTGCAAGACATTGTCGAGCATATATGGGATCTCATTGATAAACTGGACATCAACTCCATACGTACGTACTTGTCACCTGTTGTCCATTTCAGTGGTCTGCTTCAGTGAAATTCATGAAAAACAACATCGTCAGTACCGTGGCATTGAGTACGTTGCTGGTTTGGATTCCGGCCAGTCTTCTAATCAATTCCATGGTAGATTTCCAACTAAACGCCGCCAATTTATGCGCCTTGCCTTTGCAGGATCGCGAGGCGAGTCTGCAACGCGAGCAAGAGATCAATTGGATGTTCAGTGATAACCTCGTGGAAAGTGACCGTCGGATTCGTGTCATTCATGGCATTCGTCACGTGAAACCGAACAACAAATGACCAGCAGCCAATGCGCAGTGATCGAGTACGAGCGCAAATAAAAAACCCAAGTGAAACAAATTTTTTCGCATGTTGGGTAAAAATAGGTACGTATCACTCATCGCAGAACAACCTTTCCACGAGAGGGATTCTTAACAAAAACAATCGGTAATGTGCCAATGATTAATTGCAAGGGTGGGAGGGGACAGTCGCACGGCCGATTGGTTCTTCTTGAACATGGCTCAAAGGTAGCCGGACATTCGACTTGGACATACGGCGAAGGCGACCACCAACATTGGTCGCTATTTGACTGACAGCACGTCGAAGTCTCTTTTGCGTGTTGGCGAAGGAAAACGCTCGAGACATGCGACGTCCATTGGTGCGGTAGTTTCTGCAAATGAGCCGTGCAATTTTCTCTAATTAAAACGGTATTGCATTTACTTGACCGCTTTGTGAACGGCGATTACCAACTCAGAATCGTTGCACAATTCCAAGTCGTCTAGCCGATGCACGTCCATCTCCACACGGCAAGACGTCTTCAACACCTGGCTGCAAAGCTGCGTCAAAAAGGTAATTTTCTGCTCCCCGGTGACATTGTCGCCTTCCATTTGAAACGCGTAGCTTGTGTCGCCCATGTTGTTGCGAATTGTCAAACAAAACAAACTTGGCCACTCTGTAATGATGTTCTGTTAATAGGGAGACGTATCCCTCCCACCTACCTTGAAAACAAGCGACATCAACCACACGACGTACGTTGGACAAAAACAATAGATCGATGTGTTTCATCTGTCGTTCCATCGGCTCCGTGTCATTAGCAGCCACGCGACTTCTCCTCTTGGCAATCTAAATGTGTCATATTGTGGCGACTCAATGGTGTATTCTAACCACCTCAAGACAGTCGTTGAACAAGAAAAAAGTCAATGCCATGCCCATTTTTGTAAACGGACCATTGCATAAGGCAATCGCGTGAATGAGCGCGACGAACTGACGGTGCGATGCTAACAGGTAGGGCTGAAAAAATAAAACGCTCAAAACGTGATCACTTGATCCCATCGCTGCTAACCGGGCAATTTTCAATTTTATTCACAATGTCGAACAGCTTTACTTGGCCTTCGGTTTTCCGTTTATCTTCGTTGATATAGCTGAATGAGGGTTATATACAGGGGATAAAAGCGCAACACACTCGAGCGCCTTACGTGAGAACTTTCTTCAAAGATTCCACAGCTCTCTGTAGATCACCATGATCAACATTGGATTTATCCGTATGTTTCAGAAGTTCTGAACCAAACTTTAAAAAGACGCTATTTGAGGCGATCTAAAAACCTCTGAGCAAAAGCTCGACGCTTGGCAATCGTTGCACAGGACGTATGAGCAGTTCTTGCAAACTTTCTCGATTGGAATCAGGCCGAGTTTGCCGTGCCTAGAAAACGAATACTTCCCACGCGCAATGAGCTTTACGGAGAAAAATTACCTTCAAGAAGGCATGAAAACGTGGCTTCTTACTGTCACAATGGCCCAATGCCTTTTTGGTCCTTTCGAAGAAGTTCACATAAGGCGTATAGGCTTTTGCCAATTCCTCAGCCTTAAAAACAGCAGTTTTGTTGGTGGGTAACGCAGAAGACGAGCGATATTTACGTGGCGCAACCAAACGCCGCCAATTCTTCTATCTTCGCTCCAGTGACAAATCAAGCTGCTCAGATCGCGTGACAATTTGCAGTGCACTTGAAATATGGGAGGCAAGTTTCCAAAAATTTCTTTTATCTCGGCAGCGTCGAGCAATGGCTCGCCAAAGGCTGGATCCTGATTCTCCAACGGTTCCTTGTACAACTGTAACAAAAACGTGTCCAGCATTGCGAAACTACTTGAATACATGCGTACGGTAATGATCGTTTTCAAAATTGCAACGTATTTGCATTCTGTTTGCTCCATCTCGATGGCCACTTGATGACGCTTTGTCATGTTACGCTGTGGAACTTTGGCAGACATTTCAATATCCTCCGCGGAAAACATATTGTCTGCAAAAATTGTAGGGAAAGGAGAATAAGAGTAGCACGTATCCACCTCCCAAGGTCGAAGACATTTCGCCAGATACGTCCATGGAAACATTGCCGGTTGGCGTTCCAAAGCTGGTACGATTGACGGGAACAGTCAAGTGTTTGCGACTGGCTAAGCCCTTACGCTGTTTCTGATTCTGCAGCAGAGAAATACGATTAGCTACGTTGTTCAATTCATTCTGGCGGACCTGAGAGAAAGCATACATGTCTTCATTGGCGCAAATATCTAACTGGATGCTAACCCAAAACCACTGGAAGGAAAATTTTGAATCACGAATGACAAAAATGACAACGTGACACCTCAACGGTTACAAACCGACAGTTGAGAAGACGATTCGCCTCGGATAAGTTTTCTATGCTTACAGACGGCTCCATCACAAAATGTGTGCACGAACCGGCATCAGCTAGCCGACCACCTGAATAAGGAGAAACCTTGAGAAAGACGAGTTTCGCTTGCTAAAGCAACAGGTACCGTTTAACTGAGTCAGCTCGGACATGTGCGATTCTTCAGACATGGAAAATCCATGGAAATGAAGTCGCAAACCGTAAAAGGGTGACAATGTTAACTTTATCTAAAAAAGAACTTTCGTACTGAGCTATGGAAAACAACTGACCAGCTCAGGCGACAGTGCGGAAGTCATTGGCACCATTCGCTTGGACCACGTTTGCAAAATCCAACTTTCGTGCATCGCCTTTTTTCCCATGCCAACAGCCAGCTACAAAATGACACAAATATTCAATGCAAGGTAAAAAGGCAAAAGCACATACTCTGTATTTGGAGCTCTGAGTTGTATTGGCCACTACGTGCGTTACACTCACGGTAAAAACCACGGCGAACACTGCCGCCCATGTGGTGCACAAGGTCAACGTAGTGTGCCTGTGAAACATATGGTTGGAGGGTCTTCCAAAAACAACAAACGTACAAGTAATTTTTTCTCATGAAATCCTGCGAAACATAGGGTGACGCCTTTCATAGAGTTGCAAAATAACGGACGCTGTTTCAAAGGCAAGGACTGAATAGAAACCGATGGCTTAAATGGTTTAAGACCGATCAGTTAGACTCACCGTATTTACCTTGGCCGATTCCAAGACTATCGTTGGTCCATATATCCTACGACCGGCGTGAAATAGATAATTGTAATCAGGGCCCGAGAAGTCAGCCAGCACAAAAGCTACGTCGTGTCGGCTGATCAACTCCACGCCATTGTCCGAGCCGTACAATTGGAAACCATAGCGGGTCTGAGAGTTTACTTATTTATTTCAATGAAAAAAAAGGAAAATTACTTGAACGATTTCCTTCAGCTCTTCACTATTTCTCAAACTACCAACCAAACAAATGGCCTTTATCTCGCTTCCATTAACTATTTCAATGTCGGCAGCTATAAGCCCAAGGAACAATGCATCGAACCGAGCTGAAAATTTTACTTTGGTTAGTTTTGACAGATTCGTTTAGTATTTCGCTATTGTCCAACGCTGCCATTGTGGACGAAAAAAATCCGTCAGACGAACGGCAAAAGACCTAAACCAAATAACATCATTGCAAAACACGACTCTACAATGCGCTCATGCCAAGGCGGACACAAATGAACAACCGGTAATGCAACCTGCACAGTGAACAAGGTAAAGCAGTGCCGTGAACACTTATCGAGACGAAAACAAGCAGTATGGCAAATTTACATTTAAAAACGCTTTAAATGAACGAAAAAGAAAGACTAACAAATATGCAACGCAAACCTGGTAAAAGTAAGCTCGGGCAAAGTTGCAAAATAATTTGTCCAAGCGAAAGCAACTTCTTCTTGTATTTCCGACGAAGTCTACTTCCACCTTGACGGAGCTGAGGAAATAATTGCACAAAACGATTTTGCCGACTGAAGAGGATACAGTAACAATTTAAACGCTCGTAACGCCATTTGCAATAGGATACAACGTACCTGAAAAGCAAATAAGCCAAAACGTTCGCGGACGCCATAACGGCCTTGGTAGCAATTTAAACAAACAACTTATCATTATTTCAGTATCGTGCGTGTTCGATTTAATTTTAAACCCGATAAATGCATATTTTGCATACTATCACATGCAACGCTGTAATTTGATTGAATTCCTTGCTCTTTAGATTTTAGAAAACTGCGCACATTATTCGCAAAAACCTCAGCTGTCCTACTTTTGCATGTCCGAAAGTTTGCCGAATTGAACATGCTTTTATCGTACTGTAGACAAATGTTAAAATCTAAAAATGCGAACACTTAAATTTCAAAGTCCCGAAGGCTTTTGTGCAAGACGCAAAGGAAACGGAATCGTTGGAAACCTGTCTGCATGCAATGTTTCAGTGTAAATTTAAAAATAGGAAATATAAAAAATTCTAAAAAATAAAAGAATGAATATCCTTGCGTTCTTGACTGTTAAAAGACCATCATCATCCAATGATGGAACAGACACAGCACGAGAAAACAAGAAGAACAACGGACAGGAAACCGTGCTCCTCAATCGATATAAAACATTGTGATATATTTAGCCCGTTGATAAAATGTATGGAAATAAAAAATTAAATCTATTATAAATCAAAACATTGTAGTTCGTTAGACGAAGCAAATACTAATTGACTTAACCTGAGTTTAATACAATATTAACATTTACGATGTTATATTCCTGCGTGCAGAGGGATTCGTAAGTTGGTGCCTTTCTAATACCAGAAAAGTTAAATGTTATTTTATGGACATTCACAGACTCAATGGCGTATTGTTTTTGTAAGGAAAATTTATGCCGAATGATTTGAATGTATCTTAGAAAGCATTTCTTCATTAGTGATATTTTGTGGTTGCTGCAGATAGTACGCGAATTCGGCATGTAAGTGGCTGCTTGATGTATTGATATTTTCATTATTTTAACCATACTTGTAGGTCGCTGCTGGCCTGCCTGAATACCGGAACCTTAAATTTGCATATTCGCCATTTAATCGGTGTAAGTTCTCGGGACCAATCGAAGTGCGCGCGTTGCATTGTATCGCGATGTTATTTTCTGTTCGCCGCTAACCCTATATTTTCTAGTAACAACCTTCCTTTATATAAAATATGACATATTTAAAACTAATAACAACGTGACAACAGGATTTAGTCTTTCATTCAGAATTTTCCAAAATAAGTCGACAGTACTAAAACTTTAATTTAATTTAAGTGAATGGGTTCAATTTCAGTTTATGCTAATGTTTCGATTCGTAGGTGCAATTCCGATCAATCGATCTAGCAGATTTTACGTAAAGGTATTTTAATAAAGGTGGCTTGTGTAGGTTTAACCTCGTTTTACTTGCCGAGAGAGCAACGCGACAAAAGTGCGCAAAAATAAACGTAGATTAGGAAAATACAAAAAAAAACAAATTAATTCATTCAAATGTATTAAAACGTAGTCAACGAAAAGCAACGTATATTATTGAAAAGTCTAAATTGAGATGTTATGTGCGACATTGCGTTAGGTTGTGGAGGCATTTTGGCTAGCTTTCTCAAAGCCTAAGCCTTATCTAGCCTGGATTATTTATATGACAATCTGGGTTCAAACGACAAGCTGTGCGCTTTTGTCGCGTCACATGCCGAGAGAATGGTTGGTCGGTGTCTTTGCAATTAGAGATAACTTCAGTCATACTTTTCCGACAATCAATGACCCAACAGCATGTCGTGTTGGCAACGAAAACGTCCCAGATTAGTTTGAAAATATTGTAAAACATTTGTTCCGTTGGGTGAAAATGGTCGTCAATTGTCGCAGGTTCATTGTATTACTACCAAATAGATGCTCTTCTTGTTACGTATGCTTTGTAGCAATGGGTCCGACACAACTGTTCGAAAAAAATTCGATAACGAGGTTTTAGCTCATATAACCGCATAGAGTCAAATATAGGCAATACAAAAGAATAATGATCAATTCAAAACTTCTATTCCTGAATTAAAAATGGCCTCGTAAATGCTTGGCGTCTACACTTCATCGCCAACAGTTTACCAATGTTTTTATTGGATTTCCGTTGAATCGTTTTTAATTACGTGGCTCAAAACATCTGTCTTGTTACGGGATATTGCAATCTATGATAACGTTGATCATGTTGTAGAACCTTTCAACTCGCGTTCTCGTTGCCGCTTTTGTACCATCAAAACTACCACCACATTATGCAAAACTTGAAATGTAGCTAGCAATTCCATTTTGTTTTTGTTGCATTACGAGTCTACTGCTAAGGGCTGACGTTGTGAAATGATTCATTTTGTTGCTGACAAAGTTTGCTCCCACCTCGCAAAGCTTGAAGCCAGCCAATTCGTTTTATTTTCCTGCGTGAAACAATGCAGATCGTACATTTTTGTTTAGCAACTATCTCGTGAAGCAGCTGCTATTTTAATTTCTTTTGCTGAAATCGTGCAGATATGTACGAATCGACATGGCTGAAAATCGGACCAGGTCATGATTGTGTTTTATTTTGCCTCCTCAAATTAGGCTGAGCCAGAGTTTTTTTACTGCCCGAAATGTACGTTTCATTTTTACGAACTGTGACATAAGCCGCTACACTAAAACTGTTATAATGAAGAATTTTAAGTTTACCGTCCGACTGTTTTATTATGATGGAAACTTGGTTGTAGCGAACAAATACCCGGATATTAATCTACAGCTTACTTTCTAAAAATCTGTATCTTTTTTTCCTTTTAGAAATCAGGCCTGTTCTCACTCGCCCAGTGCTTTCGATGCTTCAAAATGTCGAATCGCAAAGCTCTTACGCTTAGCAATAAGGTTGAAGTTATTCGCGCTTTGCAAAGAGGAGAAAGAAACGGTTGGGTTGGTGAAGCACGCGGCCTGACGTCGTCAACGTTTTCCACAGTATGGAAGAATCGTAGCCGACTGCTTCAAGGTTTTGAGAGTTCAAAAATATATAAAGAAGGAATTCCTTTCAGACCAGTTGCCTCCAACATTAGCAGCTCGACAAGACTAGCGAAATGGCTAAGCAACATTTTAAAATTACTGACGGGTCAAAAAGAAGTTTTCGTCAAGAATTCCTTCACATTGAGACCGGAGTTAAACAGAGTCACAGTCAACGAACAGCAGATCTTTGTGAGCTATGATGTCAAAGATCTTTTCACCAACTCCCGCTTAAATACACTATAAACCTGGCAAAAGATCTTGTCGTCAAAGTCACTGAAAGTAAGGACTAATCTCTCCCCCCGCACAAATGTGCCTACTGATTGTAATATAGTATGTTTCTGCACTGTTATGTATTTGCTGCACACAGATGTATTTGTTGTATGAGTCACACAAGCACACACACACACACACACACAACCTCGAGGAATCCGCCGCTTGAGATGCAGGGGGTACCGTAGGAGAGTGTGTGTCAGAGAATACCGGAGTGACTAGAATAAAGCATCGCTTATAGAGGTCGTTTGTTGATTGCACTCTGCATACACTACACTGATCAACAGCTGCCTAACAATGGGGGAATTTCTTCCATTTCCAGGGAATCTTTTACCAGCAACAAAGAGGCGTCGCTATGGGCAGCAGCCCTCTGTCTCCCGTAATGGCAGAAATTTTCATCGAACACCTCGAGGACCTTGCCGTTGCAAAGTCTCCACCTGACACGTAAGCGGTGTTTTTCAAAAACACGTTAATGACATCTTGGCGATTTGTGAACATGACAAGACTGAATCCTTCCTCGACTAAACTCCATTTTCTCTAATCAAATTCTTTTCACCATTAAAAAGGAAATTAACCCAATTTTTCCGTTCGGGTGTTTTTAAACCCACTTGTTAAAAGTTGTACGTCAAGAAAAGAACGCAAACATTCAACAAATAATTATAGTGACAGGTAGACAATGTTATGGGCTATCTTTCGATGTTTTCTTCTAGACAAATATGATGAAATTGGTTTCGCAGCCTGTCCTTAAAGTGGACCCAATTTGCAACTTTTTCAACAACCACGTGTAGCTGTAATTAATGCGATAATGGCTGGACCAATTAAACAGTAATTATGCGCATCACTAGCAGCGTTGTCTATGCTACAAGTAGGTGCAACTAGTATGCGTTTTGCTGCAGTGGCTTTCGAGTTCGGCAAATTATACAAAAGTACCCCTTCAGACAAAACTTATAAGACAATTGGAAATTTGTAACATATTCTAGTCACAATAAGATGCGTTATCCAAAACACCTTATTTCAGTTGCTCAAGGAGAAAATACATTAATTTGGAAATAAGTTAAAAAATGCGCGTTAATCGGTTATTTGATTAAATTAAGATGGACCGTGGCAGCCGAAATGTATGAAGAAAATAAACCCGTTTCATTTTTCATTACTGTGTCCGTAGTTTGTTGAATTATTATTATTATTTGTTATTCCTTATCATGGTTCGCGAATTTCGGTTTTCTTGCTGATGCCATCGAGTTTCGTGGAGAACATGATTATGTTGAAGCCATCATTTTGCTACCATCTCTGGGGCAAGTGACAGGGCAACCATTTCTGGAGAATGTCGACGTTGCTGGAACAATTGAAGTGATCGTTGACGGGAGCGGCGAAGAAGAGGATGAGGGTGTTTTACCATATATGACACCATCCCAATGTAAAGATTGTCAGTGGAGATTGGTAAAAGAGGAAAAACGAACTGGAAAATGGGCCAGCAGAATGTTTTTCAGTTTTCTGTACCCAAAAATACTCCTCAACAAGACTTATGTCGTGCAAAGTTGAAGAAATCGTTAGCTGGTATTTACTTATTTCCATTGTTGTGTTTGTGTTATCTCATAAATGTTTTTGCCGGTCTTGGACCATGTGCGATTTTTGAGAAGCTGTTTGATGAGGAAACGTTCAAGCGCACCTAGTTGTGGAGACTAATCGATAAACTATGAAGTTCAATAATCATTGGTATCGAACTTGTGTCGACGAAATGAAATGCTTCCTTGCCGTCTAGATCTACAGTGGTTGTCATAGTCTACCCCAACAGGCGATGAACTGGAAACGTCGAGTGGACTGTGATTTGCTATTTGTGTATCAAGCGATGTCTCGAGACAGGTAGTTAATCCAAAATGATCATATCAATTTGGAAATTATTTGCTAGGTTTTTTGAAATGAAGAAGTTCCTTCATCTGGCGGACAACGATACCCTACTCCGTGGCGACGATAAGTTTGGCAATGCAGAAGAAATTTATGCAGTGAGCTTACAGCGGATGTACAAATGATTCCATACAATGGAATGCATTCAGTTAAGCATGACTGATTCATGTCATACAAAAACATCGGTTGTGCTTCTAGGAAAAATGTACCTGTCGTTAAAGCCAATAAAGTTTGACTACAAAGCTTTGACGTGTAGCTTTATTTATAACCTCAATCTGTATTCTGGAATAAAAAAGGATTGCAAAGACCGGATGCGACCAAAATGCTGTCGTTGGACCCGTCACCAGATGTTACAGAACTGTCTACACATTGACAACTTTTTTAGCACTCTACATTTGATGAAGGAGTTGAAAGCAAGAGGATATCATGCAACTGGAGCCATCCGCTCAAATCGGCAAAAAGGCGCACCGCTTATTTCTGAAAAGCAGATCATGAAAACGCCTCATGGAACTTCTTGTCGAGTGAGTTCCGCTCTATGTGTACCAAGAGGCTGAGCATTACCTTCGTCAAGCTTTTGACCAAGTGAATCAAATAGCTGTCATCCGGTGGCGAGATGGGAAAGTTGTAACGATCGCGTCAACAGAACACGGCTGTTGTTATCCTCTGGGAAGAACTGAGCGTGAACACGGTGCTCGGAAACGCATTCCATGTCCAAACGTTGTTCAAAACTACAACCGTAGCACAGGTGGAGTAGCTGTGTGTGACCAGCAGCAGGTACTTTTGTGTGTGCTGCGAAGGGGTATTATTGTACGTTTTACGACGTAGCTTACAGAATTCGAGGGAAAAAATGGTGGTGGGTTATTTTTTCTAATTTGGCGATTGCACTGTATCACTAGTGAACGTCATTGCTGGACTTTCGATCCGGTGCGACCGTAACGTGGATCAAACGACTCCGGCGGTCTCCAGCCATCACAAGGCTTACATATTCTGTTGACACAGAAAAATGACAACTGAGTGCAGTCGTCAGCTTCCCCTGGCCTCCGTCGTGCAAGATGAAGTCCGTTTCGATGGTTTCAATCACGTTGTCGAGCCAAGCAAGCAACGCCTACGGTGACGACATTGCAGAATCAAAAGTGTTATCATGTGTGCGAAGTGCAGCGTTCCATTGCATTTGAAATGTTGTCGTTATTTCACGAAAAATAAAATTTAACTTCGGCGAAAACTCTCAAACTACCGTAAAGTAAGAATGCAGATCATGGAGATTTTTTCTTAGAACGCTTTTTTGTAAAAAAAGTAGTAATGATCGCTAATGTCGTAAAAAGGCAATGCTAACACAGGAATATATTTGACAGGAGGTAATGTACCTACATGCAATTAGTGTGTGAAAACCGAACTGGTTGCAGGTGTTCAGCAGAGTGGATAATAATTATTCTCCAGTTTGTAGCAAACTGGTTACGACTACGTGAAAAAACCAATCACACGTTTGTCACAGGTCATCTTAAATATTACTTCTGTACATACACAGATAGGCAGCCAGGCAGGACTTGATGACATAATAATAACAACAAATTACCATAATCAAAACTAAGACGTTCAAAAGAGGCAAACACCTCAAAAACTCCTTGTGGATTTTCCAAAAGGATACTTTTGTACCCAGTTTCTTGTAGGGGAACCATGCATGAAAATTAAATTTTTATTCCGAAAACATCAACTGATAATTCATCTGAGCTCATACATAAAATTTCATGCAAATCCAACAGACAGACATATGGCGTCGGAAAAAATGGGTTCAATCAAATTTGCTGCAACGATGCACTTAGAATTTGTACTAAAACCTGTAATGGTTAAAGTTGTTTATGGTTTTTTAGACTTTGGTATTTCATAACGTTTGGTTGCTTGCGTTCGATAATTGAAATTGCCTACGTAAATAGAGCATTTGTTTCCTTCCTTGTATTCAAGTGATGGTATTGACTCTGCACATTTTTTTCATTCTTCTTTGCCATGAGACTGAAACTGATCAATCCACAGCATTTCCGTTAGCAAATAATTTATTCTTGCTAGTGCCTAAATTGTTTACTACTGAACAAAAGAACAATTACATTTAGGTTTCAAATTAACATGCGCAGGCGACTATAAAATAATCATGATTCGCGTTTTAAGCCATTCTTTTTAATTATAGGGAATGCAGATGCTTTACTAAAACTTAAAACATTGCACTGCTATCCAGTTAAACACATACATCAGCAGAAACTCAACAAGACGGTTCTTATAAGGAATCCACAACAGACACATATATCAATAAATGCTAAATACGTTGTAACCAGAAACATCTAACATGGCTTGAGACGGGTTGTTTTCGGTTCGCTTCCGGTTATCATCAGCTTCAAGCTAATCTCATTTGCATGGCTAAACTGTGACAAAAATAAATCAACGTGTACAAGGCATTTTACGCGGCAGGAATAATTACAACTCACGCCTCAAAACACTGTGATGCAATCGCGCAACCTTTCGCCGAAATCGTTCATTATTTTTGTGGAAAACGTTTAGCAAAAAATAATAAGTGAACTGAGATAGTCAGTAAATGAAATACGCGTTGCCTAACTGCTAAAAGCTTTGCCTCTGTGTTTTAGTGTTGGTATCTCAATGTTATTTGTGATATAAAATTATGGAAATCAGTTATCCATAAAGCTACTTTGGCTTAAAATGGCTAATAATTTAACTGCCTGCAAAGCGCTGAGTAAAATTAACAAGTTCTGATAGGTGCACTGTAAAATTGCGTGAGGAAAATAATAAATATATATAACCAGTGAACGATTGTAACCTGAAAATACTTTTCTTAAATGTCTTTAGCAACACGTTACTAATCAGTTAACAAAACAGTATCTGTTGCTTGACAAACAACACTTCCAAACCAACCGTTAATTTCATCGACTTTAAAATAATATCCATGAACATGTACATAGATTGAATGAAGCTTTTGAAGTTTTTGAGAATTAATAAATACTACAAAGTGCTACTATGATTCGACTTGCGATGTGTCCCCTTTTAAACGATCGTCTGCATCTCCGTAGATTGCAGCATGTTAACGACTTTGCAGAAACCAATGAACAATTTATTGCTTATGGAATACAAATTCTGTCATTGTCGAATGTGAAAGGAAATTCACAATGTCATTTTTATCATGGCCAGAAATGTCAGCTTTGGGAATGCAAACGTATTCAGGATCACGGATGCATTACAATGGATTTTCCCAATAGCTTCCCAAAGTCATTGGTCCATTATGCCTATTATCATAGAACTTATATGGAACGGATAGCTCTTGTCACGCAAACTAGTTTCCATTAAAGAAAGATTGGCTCTGTAAAAGCGTAGCCTGTCGACGGTTTCCCACGTTTCTGATAATCACAGACGGTCGCTCAATCATCTATGAGATGTTAAAAGCAGTGATAAACCAATATCAACGCTGTACAGGTGGTTGTATTTCAGACAAAAATGTGAGCGCGTACTCTAATTGTTTCCATTGCTTAGCTTTAGTTTGCACAATGTTTGACAAAACCATTTGTAAGACGTTTTGGAATCGACGGCATGAAAACCAAGAACATTTCCAACAATTACTTTTTGCCAACGTCATCAAATATATTTAAGACAACTTTGCGTAACGATGTTTATTCCATTCATTTATCTTTGAGCATGAAATATGCAGCGAAATTATGGACTACCACGTTGTATATATGCGACTACTTCAGCGTATTTTCGTCTGCCAAGAAGCGTTTCATTTTTTCAGCTTCCATTTTTCTCACAACCAAACTTTCTTGCTATTCTTCAAGGTCGTTGAGGCTTTTCGAGTCCTAAAACACAATGTGATCGTCAACGTCTGATAACAAAATGTTCCAATTCAAAATAACAAGACAACGACATCACTTCCTGAATATGACTGAGCTTATCGGGTTCACATTATTCCGAGACTCTGTTTTTATTGTTTTGAGTAAGATTCTCTTTTATCACTCATTTAACGCACGTTGACGATTGTTTATCTAAACGTCATGACCATGAGCAATGTTTTCATTCATCAATATTGTGCTACAACACGTTAACATGGAAAACAGACAATTTTATTCGGTGCATTACGATGCTGTAAAGTTCTCGAACATGATTTAGATTTAATAGGGAATTACGCGAAAACAACAATAGATTACGTTGACATAGAAAACATCAGATAACGTAAAACAGGTCCTAGTTTAATATCACGGATATATGGTGCACGACAATATTTTTTAAATCTGTTGATTTTTTACGGTTGAAAGCACTCTGCTGCACCGGCGTTGTACTTAAACATATAGTTCAGTTGTGCGACGAACGAATATGCATGCAAATATTTTGTGGCATACAATTAAAAACAATTAAATTATTTCTATAACATAATTGGTCAGTTTTAACATAGCAGGTGTGGTGCTTTATTAGCTGAATGCGATATGTTATATTCAATGCAAAACTGAAAGGTTGTTTCAGTGAAATTTCGACTTCGCCTATTTTCACATTTCCTCAAAGCATTTGCTGTGGCAAGCTTTGTATTTATCATCAATAGGCAATTCAGTGCCAGAAAAAACCCAAACGAAGATTCCCTGTTTTAGAGAAGGACACTCCTGTTCGAGGCAGTCATATTTCAATTGCATAACAATAGTTTGCAACGATTTCATTTTGAATTCTTCTTCCGGTGAGAGTCTTACATGTTCCTTATAGGACTCAGAAGCGTTTTACGACTTTAAAAGCATATTCGATATAAAATCAGCTTCAACACACTGAATGAAACACTTGTAATTATAATGTAGTTAACCGATGGCTCTATTATTTCGTTACCAAATCGAGCAACAATAACATTTCGTTCACATGTTTAAATACTTTAAAATTATTTTCAAACCACTGGGATTGAAACGTGTATCACAATTGCGAATACAAAATCAGACGCCCAATCAGGCAATGTGATGTAATCAATTATCTTTAATTAATTTAAAAAACTGTTATTCTTTTATTCGTGCGGCGCACGATGAGATGTAAGATGTGCATGTGTACAGCAATGCGAAAAACGTACCAGCCTGGCTTGGACATATTTCTTACTCTAAAATGAAAAGCTTTCATGATAACAGTGCTGAAGATGACTATTGCATTGCATTTTGCAGTAGCAAAAGGTTAAAAGTAGGTGAAAGTAGTACAAAATCTGTACTATGAATTATGAGTGTGCTCTTAAACGAGAAATCAACCGCATCTAATGAAATTAGTTCAACTTTTGTACGCGATTAAACTATTGCACGCACGATTGTAAGTAACATGAAACAAAGTATTTCGCAAAACAAACTTCGTTTTTTATTGAAGAATAGACAAGCGATTGAAAGCGAGTCACTGAAGAACCACCTCGACAAACTTTAACTGGTACTGTGCGCAAAATAGCGTTTATTGTGTAAATTCTCAATGACATGCAAGCAATAGAATGGGTAAGCGTTTCGCTAAACCAGGGCTAATCCCTTGAACTTGTGTAATTAACAATATAAATGAGTATTTTTTAGATAAATGGTGTTTGCTTGAACGTTTATGCCTAGTGCAGCATTGATGACATTCACCGTTATAAACCCTCTATTGGATAATGATTCCTAAGTTATTAGAAATCAGATAAATGCAAGTCGGCATGTTTAAACGTTGGCGAAGGAAGTGGCAACATGTTGTGAGCACCATCGAATTTACCAACTTTAAAATCCTTACCCGAGCGTCATCCCATTTCGTTTCGGGCTAAATCAAAAACGTCGTTATCAGAACAGTTCGCTAATGAAGCAAAAGAATTGAAACTGTTTTACACTTTGCGACAGCAAAGCAGAAATGCGCATGTTGAATGTTTGTTTCGAAAAAAACTTTGAGAAATCTCCTGTCTACTCTTGCTTCTCACAGCTCTACCATCAACAACCCTGCCTGTAAAGCAGGAAAATACAAGGAGACTAAACGACAAAAAACCGTAAGAGCTACTGAAATAATCTACTACAGTTACTAATGGAAATATCTTCTCCCAAACATGTTTCCATTTGTAACGAACGAAGTATTATGATCGAATGAGGAGCACAGTTTTTTGTCTGTTGTTCTTCTTGTCTTCTCATTCTGCGCATCTGCAGTCATTATATGAGATGATGGTCTTTTAACAGTCCAGCAAGCAAGGGTGTAGAGAAATCTGTTTAATACATCGGGGTTTTCAGAGACCACTGTCTCCGTCGTCAGCAAATCATCGTGATCCAATGATGAAACATGAGAAGACAAGATCGCCGGACAGGAAACCGTGCTCTTCATTGGATTATGCAAATATCTTTTCAGAAGTGTATTGAAAAAAATTAAATTCATCAGAACTTCGAATAATTATTGTTGCAATAGTTACAAAGTGTGGAAAGTTAATGCATCAAATGATTCATAACTTAGTTTTATATTATAAGGGGATTAAATAAAAAGTACGGACGAATTCGCAACATGTATTTACAATGTTTTCCATCGCAATGATTTGTGTCAAACAACATGCTTTCTTCAACTGAACGATTGCACTTCGATCATTTTTACCACATTTTCTCAACAAGCA
>JAJBBP010000137.1:0-27843 GCA_021464625.1 Proterorhinus semilunaris | reverse complement strand
CCTGCCTTTCCAAAGGGTCTGGTCTAACTAACATGATAAGTGCTCAGGAGGTTTTATAAATATGCACACACATTCACAGCTGTAATGAAATGCATGTAACCACAACGAACAGAAAAACAATGCTTTGAAAATATGACAACAACAAAAAGGCATGGGAAGGGGGATATGTTCTTAGCAATTTACCTTAAGCACCATAAAGAATACACATCTCCATCCTAAATCATGATGGCTTCTTATCTTTGAGCGTTTTCAACTATAGGAATGCTGCAGTTCCTTTCGCATTAATATATCCGTCAAAATGCTTCGAATATGTTTCCATTCAATGTAAACTTAATTTTGCTTGAATGTAGTTGCGCTCTAGGAAATTGCTCAGGGCATGTCAGTACGCTGGCTGCAGAATTAATCAATTATTGAGTACTCAGAAACGATATGGCTGTAAACCTGGTTTAATTTTTAAGAACAGATTGAGTAATTTAAAAATTTTGGAGTCCCGTTTAAGTGTGATCGAAATGTCCTTAAACGCTCATTTTAAACGAAAACGCTACCCGAATCTTTATGTGATGAAAATAACGATCGTCTGTGATCGTAAAAGTTGAAATGCTTTAATGTAAAGTACCCTGCAACCGCCACAGGTTTTGTAGCTAGGTACGGTCTTCGTCCATGGTACATACATTCACTGAATTCGTTAAAGCTAAATAATTACTCGAATAAAAGCGCAGTTCCAAGAATTCGAAAACTAAAGAAATTGCGCAATTTTGTAACTACTCCGTGTGGCCACCACAATCAGAAAATTACTCGTAACCAGGTGAATGATTTCCCTATCGCCATAGAATGTCATCAGCACGATACATTATTCCGACTTATGGATTGTCTTAAAATCTCAATGAGATTTTTAGTTGATGTCAAAATAGTCAAGGATTTCTTACAGTCAGAGCAGAGACAGCTAATTCGGGATTGTTGGAGCTAAATGTATTTCATGACAACTAATTTAGTTAACCTTATTTAAATACGGCGTATTCTTCCGAATATGTTTCCATTTGTAATGGACGAAGTTTTATGATCGAATCACTGATGACGGAGACAGTGGTCTCCTAAAGCTCCGATGTATTAAAATTTTTTTTATCTATCCTTACTTTCTTGACTATTAAAAGACCATCATCATCCAATGATGGAACAGATACAGCATGAAAAAACAAGAAGAACAACGGGCAAGAAACCGTGCTCCTCATTCTATCAAGACGTATTCTTTTGAAAACAATAAAACGACAGGCGTCAAACAATGAATTAATGCTATTCCTAATACCTATAAAATGTTAAAAGCAGTCATCAAACGATAAAAACATTTATTTTTCTACATTCGCAGCAATATGCTGATGAAAAACAGGATTTTCATTGCTACAGTTCATCCCCACATCAGCATGGTGACAAGGTCATAGCAATGCCATTGAACTTTTGTGTAGGTTGGAGAATGATATTCACAAAAACGTTCTATGCTCTAATTTCAAAATACAAATGATATATGCATACACCATACAAAGCCACATTTTGTAAGTTATCTTCGCGAGTGAACGCGAACTAAACCGATTCATCATTCTTTGAAATACGTTGATAAGTAGTAATCGATTTAAGAAAGCTATTAATACAAACTGCATTATTGAAACTCGCACGCAAGAACCGCCTTGTTAATACCCTAAAGAATCGAATTTCTTTAACAACAATGCAAACCACCTCATGGACGACAAGAAAGCAGAGCAAGTACAAAGCGAAATACAAGTACCATAACCCCCAATGCCCATTTGAAACAACTGTTGAAGTAAAGTAGGTTTTAGGACCGGATTGGTTTTCTGGCAAGGTTTAGTCGGTTCCAAGGGAAGGCACAAGGTTGGCCTAGAATTGGATCGCGAAGGTTCTCTAGTCATTCCTTAAAATGGAAACACATTTATGGGCCAATACACGATTCTCTGAACTGCTGTTCGACAACTGACCTGGATATGGTTTGCTGGTTTTTCCATGCAAAAGAAGGTTGTTGATCACGCATTTTGCCCTCAGTGTAGTTCTACACCACGTTGTCAACATGGCGCTCGGTCGTTTGCTGACATTCGCAATCACTTCCCTTTGCCTTTATTTTCAAGGTAAGTAGAGAAAACGTTTGTCGTAGAAAAACATGCCCAGCAAATTTAGCGTCCGGGCAGTTAGCCACGTACATGGGCAACGCTGTGCAAGCAGAAAATTGTATGGTGTGGAGCAGTTGGGGGCCGTGTACTTGGATCAAGGGCTCTACGCCAGGTCATCCTTGGAATAAGCCGTATTTTAGGCAACTACCAAAACTTTGCCAAAATAGTATTTTCTACTCCAAATTAGAAAGCCGCTTTGGGACTGCCATTAACAACGCTATAGAATACTTAAAGTCCATCACTTTAGATACAAAACCTTGCGGCATGTGCTCCTATCGTCAATCCTGTGGTTACAAATGCCATCGAAGGTCAGCCGTATTGTTTTACTTAATTTAACAATTAATTCGTTTAAAAAACCATTTGTTGCTTTCAATTTGGTATACTCATGGTTATATGAACAAGGTTGGAAGAATTGTTTATTCAAGAATTCATACCATCTTATAACCCAGGCTCTGATGTATGATCAAGATATGTTTCAGGAAGGATAGTAGTGGTCAGGTGAATCGGCTGTTCGTGGCAGAGAGTGCATGTGAACCTAAGCAAATGAATGGCACCAGTCAGGATATCGCATGTCACACATCCTACGAGTTGTTGCCAAAGCAAAACGACGAATGTCAAATTTGGCCAAATCCCGCAGTGAGAACGCCCAATATCACGGGCGAATACCGAGAAATTGTGAACGACATACGCTTAGCGAATTGCATCAAGACCGCGTAAGTCACACTATAACATTTACAATGAACAAAGCAACATCTTGTCAGATCTTCGCGAAATGACATTTTCTGTTTTAGTGACAAGAAAGGAAAGCCGATATGTCGTTGTTGTTGTAACCCGTACCGACCGGATCCTTTAACGTGGAAATGTGTTTCTACGAAACCATGAATCGTATTTCCAAGAATAATATTTACTAATAAACATCGATTAAACTGGAAAATTGAAAAACGTGCATGTTTGCGAACTGTGCAGAAAATATTTCTATATTACGTTTACACCTGAATCGCAAAATAAAATTCTGGAAAAGCCAACCTTTACTGCAGAAAACGTGATCCAAATGTATTTCTAGACAAAGCGTTCGTCGAATTCTTCTTTTGAAATCTTCCCGCGTTTCAATCTTCTCAAAAGTGCATAGTCATTTTCGAGGTCTTCAAAATCTCTAGCACTAAAGCCATATCGGGACACTTTCAGAGGACGCTTATTTTTCCTCTTTTTATTATCTTTAGTCTTTTTCTTTCTGGTAGACCGTTTTTGGGTTAGTTTCAACTGGCGTTTAGATTCCATGGCGGGGTTTTGGAACGCAACTGTTTTCGGATCGATTGGTGACGCTTCAAATTCCTTTAGATTCTTCCCCCTAAGTTCAAGCATTGACGGCAATCGTAGCAAGCCGAAACAGTGAGCTACATTTGCAACATCCAAGTCTAAATATAGCAATGTGCAAAGAGTGGCTTGATCAGTTGAATACCTTTTAGGCTGCATACTACTCGACAATCTCGCAAGAGGTAAAACTGTATATATCCTACAAAAGCTTTGATGGCGAGTTCGAGCGTTTCTCTGAAATCATGGTTCGCTTGAACAACCGCAAGGCTAGCAGAGCTAACTGACCGTGTTTTGCAGCCCATGGAACGAAGCTGTTCCCGCAGATTGATACACGATTCAGGCAAGCATTCCACTTCCAATTGATCCAGTTTTACGCCCTGGTTTAACTCCAAAAAGTCAACGTACCCTTCCTCGTTTGGCATAAGGAAGATAACAGCACTGCCACACTTGCCTAAACGAGCTGTTCTTCCACATCGATGCAGGAACCAGCTGAAAGTAGATGAATGACGCAATGATAACACAAAAGCAACCTACCTGATTTTCTTGGGAGGATCAAACTGTACCACCCAATCAATGTCGGCGATATCCACGCCACGGGTCATAACATCCGTCGTGACTAGGACGCCATTCTTCATCAACTGAAATTGATCGAACAGTTTTTGTCTAGTGTTCTGTTTCTTCCCGTGCAATAAAATCACGGTCATGTTTTCGAGCAGCATGTCTTTTAAGATACCACCAAAATAATTGACGCAGTGGCAAGTGCTGAAAAAAACAATAATCTTTTCCTCAAAGTGGTTCCGCAAAAATTCCAACAAAGCAACCAGCTTCCCTTCGGCAGGAACAACCTGAAAATCAGCCGCTAAGCATGCCAGCATAGTCAGAATCTTTCCACTTACGGAATAAAACATTTTCAAGCTCGAAGGCGCTCGCTCGCAAAACTGTTCCAGAGGGCTAGACAAGTTGGTGCCCACTTCCGACAGAAGATGCTCTTGACCACCGACCACAATTCTAACGGGATTTCTCATGCCAGCTTTTATGATGTCTTCCATTCCGTCAGGAATTGTAGCCGAATACAGACCCGTTCGTCTGTTCTTCGGCAATTTGTCCATTATAAATGACAAGCTGCAACAAAAATACAGGTTTGGCAGAAACGTCAAAGCTTAAATGACGAGTAAAAATCTTTTCCAATCAGTACCTTTGCTACAAGTCATAATCTATGGATCAAATAACTTAAGCAATAATTGAATCAGCTAGTTAATCGTACAAGTCGAATTCAGGACATTTATTTGAAGGGTTTGTAAATGCACGAAATTAACAAATACAAACGGTGAAATTTGAAACGTTTTCATGAACTTCGACGAAAGACTACCGCATCGCACACCTCGTATCAAAATGTGCGCTGCACAAATTTTATTTCAAACAAAACTATATCCAATTTGTTAGAGATACCTTAATGAAGACAATCGTTGTATCTCGTATTTTGTGATAAATAACCGAAAGCCTACCACGCAGTGACGAGTCATTATCAGAAAACAGACAACAAATTCGCGCAATATATCGGAATATCCCAGGATAACAACCATCGCCGTCAATGTATACTTTTGCTCAATTTACATTCGTTCAAAAGGAACAACAGACTTGAAACAGGCCTACAGTAAAGCCGTACACTCGACCCTTTACTTCGAGTTACACATTAAAATTCAGCAAAGATCAGACCGTTGAACGGTAGCTGACCGAGTTATCATTTCTGCAACAAACATTCTTAATAGAAGAAACCAAACACACGTCAAGAAACCTGATTAAAAATAGATATTCACAACTCTGGGTATCACTGAAAATAACCTAGATATCAAAGTGACTTAAAATTGACAAGAAAAACCCCCTACGCGGCGCCTCAAGTAAATGAGTACTCCTTCTGAAGGAATCGAAGGCGGGGCTTACCAACTGTCTCAGAAAGTTACCCGAAGCCATAATACTGTTTCCTAAAGTGTGTTCCGCAAAATAAAGAGAACAGCAAACACGTGAAATCGAAATGCGTTTCACATCCAGACAATGAAGATATCTTGCCTACACATCTGGTCAAATAGGGCAACTATAGATTCAATGGCAAGTTTTAGGACATTTCATACAAAAGTTTCACCTTGCATGCCTATTCAGAATAACGATTGTAGTCGATTCGTTTTGTCTTAAAGCAGATTTCATCATTAACATGTTTTCCATTGTTAAGAATCATTTAAGGCATCGTTCCGCGACTTGTATAAAATTGACGAAACGAGTGGGTGGATAATTTTGTTAATTATGATTTTACCAAATAAATTGTTATTGATGGTCATGGACTTGTTGTTTGTCAGACGTTTGTACGATACTGTCCATGTGCCCTATAAATAAGAACAAGCCCTACCTCGGGAGGATGGGCGGTACAATTACAAACAGAGGGCATTATCGATTACGAAGGCAGTCGCCTTCGAACGCTTCGTAGTTCTAAGTAAAAACTAATGCCCTCTGTTTGTAATAACCGCCCGTCCTTTCGAGGTAGGGTTTGTTCTTATTTACAGGGCACATGGATAGTACCGTACAAATGTGTGACAATCATGATTTTCAAAAAAATACAGAAAAAATGTAAACTTTCAGCGAACGTTTTGCTAGCTATTCGTAGTTAAGCAAATCGTTCAAGACTAGCTGTAATTTTGTATCTTACCGTCAATAAATAAAAAGCGATTGCATGTGAATCTCAAACGATGATTTTATACTCCCGTAGTTAATTAACTACTTGATTCTCTTGATTAAGCTAACCTCATATTAAGTAGCATTAAGAACCGTCATAATTTCAGTACCTGTAAATACAAGGCAATTATTCAAACTCGGTTTGGCCTGCAAATCACGAAATAACTTTACACAGTCGCACTCAGCTGCTATAAAAGTAATAAAGCAATGCAAACAAAAATATATAAAAACAGCGCTTGGCATTTAACACGTCTACCGAAACAATCATAATAATAAAAATAAACAAAACTGTCTGAAACATTCTAAGATGAAAATCCTTAGCCACAGTTTATCATACGTTTTCCATGCCAAGGATAATGCGCTAATTGAGTTAGCACAACAATTCGCCACTTCAAAATTCAACCTTCTCTTCAATTTCCACTACTGCGTACAAGATTCTATTTTTGCAGAAGTTTTTGCTATAAAAACAGTATGATTGTCCTGCAGAGCAGAACTGTCATTAAAATATACAGATTCACCCCGCTACATTCATGAGCACAACAGACTCAAAATTTCAAAAACAAAAGTTTCACTTTGCATAATGGTATGAGTTTTGGCTAACTTGGAGCTAAGAGAGATGGATATGCTCTGCAATCTGAGGAAAATCATTGGAGACCCCAAACCAAAAAATCCCTACCACACGACTTGAATTATGCGACGCTGATGTTTAAATCATCCCGCCACTTATGCTTAAGAACCTTAAAGTTCAAATAGAGAAAACATACTTTACAAAACTTGAAAACGGAACCTTACTGCATCATTCTGTTAAGGAATATAATTTTCACGAGTCATTTTCAACAAAATTCAAGACAGCATGTTTTTTCTTGCTGCATACGTTTCATCCTCGTGACGGCTTTTTCAACGCTTGAGAAAAACTCCCTTATTAACTAAAGCGTGCAAAAAACCACTGCCTCTGAAATGAGCAGGCTATGTTTTTCCAAAATCCCCGATCTTAATAAGTTTTACATACAACCAACGTTCCCTAATCGAAACATTATCAAGTGCGCAGGTTTCCCAACGTCTGCGTGGACGCCAGACTTGCAATCTACAAAAGCGAATACGAAATCCCTCCTTGAATACCTCAAGGTGCTTCCGGACCAGATGTCGTTCATGATTGAAAGGTAACCCAAGGAACTATTCCTTTCTTGGAAATTCATTCGTCGAGAAGGAACAAAAGTTTACAGGAAGACAATGTACTCAGACAGATACCAGCACGATGTCCCATAGCATTCAGACTGTAAAGATCAAACTTAAGAATACCCGGTCGTTCAGGCTGTTCATTTGTGAGACAAAACATTCTTGGTTGAAAAAATCAGACATGCGACAACAAGCCTTTTGAACCATGGATACCCAACACCCTGGGTTTCATGGAAAATTAACCAGACTTGACTGGCTGAAAGGCAGACAACAGAGGGACCCTATACGTGACATTCCAAACATACACATCTCTTATTAGGAAACCGTAAGCAATGGATTTAAGGAAAAGCTAAATAAAAAATGCAAGATTTGCCACCCGTTCCCAACTTCCGTCAGGGATATTCTTCGCTCTGACACAATCAAGCAGAATGAAGAAGGCAAAACAGAGTGAATTTGTCAAGTTTTCTGTAATTGAAAGTGAAGTCATACAGGAGCAACCGGACGCATGCTAGAACAAAGATTCGAAAATCACCTGACAGCCCTCAAAAACTATTGAAACGCCAATAGCATAGGAAGAGGAAAAAATGAAACCAGAAGAAGACAGCCATGGAATTTGAGTCCATTAGACGAGATGACAGAAACAAAACTTAGCCATCGTAAAACATTTCGATACCGGCAAATCTGAGGATCGGAGTTTCAACTGATTTCCAAAGAAACAGATATGACTAAAGAGAAGTCAAAAGAGGCTTCGCCATCACTGTTACAACAGAGACAACGATCTACAGCTTAACAGAACAGCCATTCACTTTTAACCAGGCCTCTTGGACATACGCAAACCTAATAAGGTCAGAATTTAGCGATAGCATCGCTGACTCGTGAAGGAGGCACTACTTAATAAAAGGCTTAATATGTTTTCCTCGTCTTCCGAAAAAAGCTACCAGCATTGAGGCAGCGTCTGCAGCAAAAAGAAACAATACCATACGCAGTTTGTGCAGCACACGTCCGCTATCAATGGAGATCTGCTTAACAAAATTCAAGGCTTAAAACCCCGTCGTACTGTGCAACGTTAGCAAACATGGTGCAGAAACCTTTTTCTCAACTTGAACGTAAAGCTGGACTTTTCTTGATAGCAGGCGAGAGTTATTTAATTAAAAAATTGTATTTTAAATTTTGAATAAAGTATAAATATAAAAAACACACGACTTTCACCCTGAAAAAATTTCATCGCTTTTGACCTATCTACGATAAAAGTATTATCCATTGGATTTAGCTTCAAACGAAATATGCATGGAAAAAATTATGCGATACGTAAATACTTCCCAGAAGTCTTGTGGTCTGCAGTTTGCCGCAACGATGAATTAAGGAGAGTTTATTAGCCACCAGCCAGAGCACTCAGCAATGGCATTGCTAACTGATTCCAATGCAAAGTAATATGTCGGTGTTTCAGTAAATTGTAAACAGAAGAAATTCTCTAGATGTCCTGGAATAAAAGTAAAAGTTGTTGATCGTAAGAAAAACCCAGTGATGGACCTCCTTGACTTTTGATAAATGTGTCAATGGCAAGCGAAACTGTTAATCAAAAACAAATAAATTCAAAAGGCCTGTCGGTATAGTTCAAATTCTAAGGATGATGAATATATCGCCAGGCGCAACCAGTCAAAATGATAAGTTTTACAACTTGAGACGCAATAAATTTTTCAGAACCTTGTATAAGTACGAAAAAAAGTGTATCAAAACGCGTGAAAATCATTATCAAATGAACAGTATTCAATATAAGTTAATGTAAATAAAAACTAAACAGCTTCGAGAATCGAATCTAATAACGACCGAAATACATTTCCTAATTTCTGAAGACCCAAAATTATTTTTTAGCATTGAAAAATCTCTTGCCTGAAGAAAATTCAGTCTCACTGTTTTCTCATGCACTGTTTGACATTTTACATATAAATTATTAACTTGCAAAGGTTGAGAAAACACAAGAAAATTTCACAATTGATTCAAATATTGAACCAGAAACTTGATGCCGTGTTACTGACTATTTTTTACAAAGTAAACAATCAGGCAAATCATTCGAGCACAGTGAATATATCGCAATAGTGTTCTACGCAAGTTGTTAACGAAAGAAGGCTGAAATGACAAAGTAGGAGATGTTTCTGTGCAAATATGAAAGAAACAGATGAGCTCTTTAAATAAAGATTACTTGACTGAAAAGCCGAGATCCAAAAGTCGGTCCGCTTCATCGAGGATAAAAATTTCCACCGTTCTCAGGCAAGGAGTCAGGTCGAAATTATCGCACTTCGTGTCCACCAGTACTCGGAATCGACCAGGCGTGGCGATAACAATATTTCCGCTGAAAACAGTGATTTTAATGAAACATAGAATTGCTGAACATGCTTTACCCGTTCGTTTGAAAAAGGCGAATGTCTTTGCGGATTTTCTTGCCACCAACAAACAGGACCACCCGGAGGGAAGCTGCTTCCAGGAAGTGTTCGAAAACTAAACGAACTTGGTTTGCAAGTTCCCGACTTGGTACCAGTACAACGGCGCCAATCTGCGAGAAAACGTCTTCAAACATTTCACCAGTCAACTGTCAGTCCGAGGTGAAATTTGATAAATCGAACGATCAAGGCAATATGCGGCGAGATATGCTCAGAATTGAGGAATGCTGGATTGAAACGAGATCCTTGCCGGTCATATTTACCTGTTCTTGTTTCCACGCATGTTTTGCATTCATCAAAATTTCCAACACCGGTAGTACATATGATAGAGTCTTCCCGCTTCCCGTTGGTGACCGCACAATTACATCTTTGTTGGACAAGAATTCCGGTATGCAACGTCTCTACAACAGCAAACAGCAAAATAAAGCGTTTACTAATGCATCCTCAAAAAACAACAGTCATCGATGGGCTAACGATGCTACACAAAAACGAGGCAACACTTATTCAACGGGATGCAGGGTTACAAATCTGGACAACGCGAAAGCAGCCAAGAACGTGAAGACGACCACTAGAAACGCGGTTAGATAGAATGTCTCCTCGTCAAGGACATCTGTGAAACGCGGAAACGAGTCACTGATGCGACGGATAAGACTGATTTTCCAATTTCCTTGGGAATGCGGCTCGTTGTACATTTTAATCCTCGAGTTTAAGAGCTTTCAGCGATTCACAGATCGAAAAAGCGTGCAAAAGCTTAAAAAATTCACACGTAGAAGAACAGCATTGAAAACGCCAAATTACATCGGAGGGCTTCCATCGTTCTGGACAAAAACGTATAAAATAAAAAAGGATCAAAGATCTACCTGAACAGCAGTTGGCTGATTGAATCCAATGTCCTTCTTCAATATTTCTTTTAATTTTTCTGATATGGGAATCTCTTCCCACATATCCTTGTTTTAAATGCTTTTTCCACAATGTTGAAAACTAAAATCTGCTATACCGTACATATGAAGGATTCGCATGCTACATTAATGTCATTGCGATTCAGTTTCGATATCAGCCCAACAATCGCTTAAACTAGTTTCTAATCATTTTAACAGGTTTTTGTTTCACTACATCACACTGTTTTTTATTGCGTATTTTTTATGCCCAATGATGTTATTGACATTGCAAAATGAGATTGACATTAGGGAAAGATTATGTTTCTAATTTGTATCAATCGATCTAGCAGGTGTTGTTTGACTTAATGCGTACACACGATATACGTCTGTCTGTTTTAAGACGCCACTGTTGAAGTGTCTGATTCTTAACTTCATTAACTGCTGCTAACATTAATCGAACAATGTTGCCATGAAAAATGACGGTTTCTGTTATCTGCACGGTTTTGGCGAAAAGAAAACAACGGCGCGAAAAAATGACCGCCTAGGTTCTGTAATTGCTAGTAATTTCTACTTTTCTTCAAACAAAAGAGGTAATCTGCCGGGAAAATGCTGCTCTTACGTGAACATTTTGCTAGGATCGTGTCCTAATTTACACCATTTTCTTAGACAAATCGCAATCTTCCGTAACGGACAGCTGACCGTTACGGGGCGTCGAAGACGTAAAACGAACAATAAACAGAATTTTAAATGATCACTTGGAAATGATCATCAGGACTTTTCTTGTGCCGCGCCGGAGTGCTTTCGATAGCTTAGAATAATTGAGTAAATCGAAGGCATAAATTGGTAATGACGGTTGGCATTGTATAAAAAAATAGAAAACAGTTCCATTTTTTGCCCAACCTGCACAGAACAAGTATGCCACTTCATGGGCGAATTTATGTGGAGGGGGGAAAGAGTGAGTGGTTACAATGTTGGTTACTAAATTTGAAGGACTGTATGCATTTGTTGGACCAATCCAACCATCATGATATTGAAAGTAAATTTATATATTTTTATTTAATATCAGTTCTCAAGACAACAACTAGGAGATCACTACTGCTCCAGCGTTTAACCAGAATAAGGTGATTTTTAAAATTTTCCGAAAAGGTTTCCATCGGTAACGGACGGAGATTGATTGGAAGAGGTGTACGGTTTGGCGTCCGTTGTTCGTCTTGTCTTCACGTCTTGTGTTAGTTCAATCATTGGAGAAAGTCCAACACTGACGGATGAAAGAACAAGGAAAGAGAAACAATCTCTTTAATAAGACCGGAGCTTTCGGAGACCACTGTCCCCGTCATCAGCGGATGATGTTATTGCGAACCCAGGTTTTATTGGGATAAATTATCCCAATAACATTAACCAATATTATTATTATATTATCCCAATAACATCTGGGTTCGCCATAACATCATCCGCTGATGACGGGGACAGTGGTCTCCGAAAGCTCCGGTCTTATTAAAGAGATTGTTTCTCTTTCCTTGTTCTTTCATCCGTCAGTGTTGGACTCTCTTCAATGATTGAACTAACACAAGACGTGAAGACAAGACGAACAACGGACGCCAAACCGTACACCTCTTGCAATCAATCTCCGTCCGTTACCAATGGAAACCTTTTCGGAAGATTTCGGCACGTTTACGGGACGTCGACACTCCTGCTCGCCAGGAAAATTGAAAAATGGACTACGAGAAGGGCCAATGTCCGAAGTCAACTAACTTTTCTGATAAAGTGTAGAAACTTCGGCATTATCCCTACATGCCTCAAACTGACGTGCCCACAACTCCGAGGAGAGAGAGCAACTAAGATCCTGAACAAGACAAGTCTATCGCTTCTGAGACTCCTGATCAAGGATCACAGGGCGACGCTGTCTCAGGTTTCGAAAGACCTTCAATCCCTATCAAAGTATATCCGGCAACATCTAGACAGCTTTCATTTCGAAGAACTCGAGCGATTTCTGTCCAACAAGGAAAACGATGTCCGGGAGAAGAACAGATGCGGTTGGAGAATAAGTTCACGGACCTCATCTGCCAACAGGGACTCATATTCCACTCGTCTAAGTCTGTTATGACAGGACAACCTACTAACAAAGCAGTTGTAAATCTGAGTAGCAGAAACTTAGATTCAGTGGAACTGTCAGTCCTAAACCGTGGTTTGAACTTCTCCGTAGCACCCCATCACCTGTGCTACAACGACATCATATCCTCCACGGAAAGATCCTTACACAACGTGGACCCTTCGATAAGTCAGAACATCAGGATGGAGGTTGCGGAAGTTTTGAAGAAAATGCCCAGCCGAGTACCTCCTAACATGCCGAAGGAGGAAAGGCTGCCACTACGAAACCTCAAGAAAGACGAATCAATCCTGATAACGAAAGCGCACAAAGACTGCGTCACCGTGGTTCTCAACAGGGAAGATTATCTTGCGAAAGCAAATTATCTTCTCGAACGAGACACCTACACTAGCCTTTCCGCGGATCCTACGGATGATATCAGGAAATGGAGCCTTAGCGTCATCTCCAATATATTGAAGAAGACGAACGACATCAAGCTCCACAAGATTCTAACAAGATTGATGTTTGTCTGGGATTTGTGCGGTAATGTCCATGTGTCCTGTGAATAGGTAACAACCCTACCTCGGGAGGATGGGTGGTTATTAAAAACAGGATTAATTGGTTTACTATTGAAAACGGAGCTTTCGAAGGCGACTGTCTTCGTCATCAGCGTAAGATATAGTATATCTTACGTTACTACTATAGCTTACGCTGATGACGAAGACAGTCGCCTTCGAAAGCTCCGTTTTCAATAGTAAACCAATGAATCCTGTTTTTAATAACCACCCATCCTCCCGAGGTAGGGTTCTTACCTATTCACAGGACACATGGACATTACCGCACAAATCCCAGACAAACATCAAGTCCATGACCATCCAAAATAACAACTTATTTGGCAAGATTGAAGTTTCCGGAAAACTTCCGACCACCTGAATTCTACTGTCTACCGAAGATTCACAAAGATGGATTTCCTTTTCGGCCTGTGGCTTCAAGTGTCAACAGTCTCACCAGAGACTTGGCACAATGGCTTAGTCGGATTCTACACCCGCTAACGGGTAGAAGATGTTCTTATGTGAAGAATTCATTCGAATTGAGGTCCGAGATAAAGAACTAACGGATTTCACCTGATGAAATCTTAGTAAGTTTCGATGTCAAAGACCTCTTTACGAATGTCCCATTGGAATATACCATCGAACTGACGAAGCAGGTACTCACAAAGGACCCCTTACTAAAGGATCGAACATCATTATGTCCTGATGAGATCTGCGAATCGTTCAGTTATGCCTTGTTAAAGGAAAATACTTTCGTTTCAATGGAAGTTTTTTCCGACAACAAAAAGGCGTACCAATGGGAAGCCCGCTGTCACCTGTAATGGCTGAAATCTTCATGGAACACTTCGAAGAACTGGCCTTCTCTCAAGCCCAGCCTGATTAAGTACCTAGATTTTTCAAGAGATACGTGGATGACATCCTCGCAATCTGTCATCATGGATACGAGGATATTTTTTGGATACCTTGAACAAGGTATTCCCTGACAAAATATCGTTCACAATTGAAAGAGAATCAAGAGAACGATCCCTTTCTTGGACATTCACCTGTCCAGGCGAAGGAAAAGGCTGGAAACCAAAGTCTACAGGAAAGCCACGCACTCTGACCGATACCTCCACTTCACATCCTATCATTCGGACTCGATGAAGATTGGACTAGTGAATACCCTTGTCGACCGAGCTGTCCGTTTGTGCGACAGGAAATTCTTGATGGATGAAATCAGACATGTATCAAGAAGCCTGTTAAACAGTGGATACCCGGAGACCTGGGTTTCACGAATGATCAATCGAAGACTTCACTGGCTGAAGACAGGACAGAAGAAAGAACCCTTATGCAACATCCCAACCATCTGCGTCCCTTACTATGACCACCTAAGTAAGGGATTAAAGAAACACCTACATGGGAAGTGCAAGATCTACCATCAGTTCCCATCCTCCATCAGGGACATTCTTCGTTCAGACAATACCAAAATGAACGAAGAGGAAAAGCATGGTTGGATCTACGAAATCCTGTGCAGTTGTAAAGGACGCTACATAGGGGAAACCGGTGGTACTATTGGCCAGAGATTCAAGGATCACCTGGCGGCCCTAAAAAGGTACATCAACGCCAAGAACCGTGCAGAAGGAAAGAAGACCATATGAGGACGACCACCCAAGCTGGATCCACTACAAGGGATGATGGCAGCGAAGCAAAGATTTTTAAAATGTTAAAAACCATTTAAGCGATCTTAGACGTTTCACTGATTGATACTCAACCAAACGCTTGTGGACAGATATATCTTGTCTGATCCGTAAGAACGTTTTCAGCTACCAAAAGGCCAATGTTAGCCAGCGGGTTTGGCGGTTCTGCCGCTTCCTAACAAGTAAAATTCGCCAGCAGTAGGCATAAAGACAACAGTTTCAGCACCGCTGTTTTTCAGCATTAGCTGACACGATTCGCCATGTATTTTTATAAACCATGTTCGACACCCGTATGAGTATTTCAATATGGAGAAAGACGACTAAAATTGCCTGGCCGTAAAAAAGACGTGCGCAAAATTGATCAAATCATTGTCGGATTAAACCAGGTCAAAGAGTTACGCATCCCGCAGGAACTTAGCTTTTACGAAATGAATCATTTTGTACAAACACTGTGTGCGGTCAAAGCATGATCTACGTGGACGAAAAATCGCCAATCTGCCGAGTATTTTTTTTCTAATCGTCAAAGTACAATTCACAACAACAAAAACCGGCTTTTTTCTAACCGCTAAAATAATGAATGTAAAATTTGTCACTAATAAGCGCCGTGTCCAATTGATGTTATTGGACGGAGAGAGACAAGGAATCTGCATCTCGATCAATCGTCTTGAACATGACTTTCCGTTGTTAGAAATGGTTACGAAAATCAAGCTTCCAGTTGTTTCAAGAGGAAATTATAAATCACGTGATGCATGACTTGGCTATTCTTTGACAGTCAGCAAACAACTGATAGGCCATCTGCAAAATGTCTTACATACAATTGGCAGTGTGCAATCGCTTCTTACACGTCACCTATTTTTCCAGTGTCGCCGTTAAAGGAAAAACAAGAACAGTTGTGTCGTTTTGCGGTGGTACGTTGGAAGCAAAAGGAACGTTTTTAGTACTGTTTTAAATACACAAAATGATCAACATAAGCGGACAACAAAACCGGCTAGCGAAACGCATGTAAGCGACGAAATTGGAATAAGTGAATCGTACTGAAAAATGTCACTGAGTAGACGGTCAAAAGTAGTCGGATCACAAATCTGCAGAGTCAGTGGCGGATGGGTCGACGAACCTGTCATGATGTCCTAAATGAAACTGCGAATGCGGCACTCTGTCTCGGCGTCGACGATTAGCAAACCAACGTCGAACATAGGCAACGCTGAGATTTGACTCTTCCGCAAGTTGACAAAAATGTTCCGAAGATGGATAAGGATTAAGAGCAAAGGACATGCGCAAACGTTGCGCAATGGATTCGTCCAGTGCGGTCCGTCTTACGGAATGACCAGTACATTCAGAGGGTAGCGGTGCGGTCGCTTCCTCAACAACACCGTTTTGTTCAGCGTGAATCACCTTTAGGGTGCCTCCTCCATCAGCCTTTATCGTGTGCGCCCTTTCGGCATCCATGAGCCATTTCTGTAATCTACGTTTCATCTGATGCAGACGACTGGGACTGAAGTGCAAGTGCTCGAATTTCGCAATCGATGGTTGTGTGTATTCGATGTCACGATATTCCTCTGCCAAAGCTGCAGCTACATCTTTTTGAGTGTATCCAAGTTCAAAACGCCGACGCCTGAAGAATTCCGCAAACGCTTTCAGACTGTTCAACTCGGCCGCAGTGGTCTCCTTATCCGAGACTGATATGCAAGAAGAATTGCTACTGCCTCTGTTGTTTTCCTTCACCATTGGTGACGAGTCAAAAGGTTGGCCATAACGGCTATGTCCTTTAGTCGTTTTCTTGTCTTTACCACCTGATTGAACAATGTCACAGTTCAGTGGAAGCCGACGGACAGCGTTGACAACGGACTGTCCTCTAATCCTGCCCTGACTGGATGTGGAAAATTTCATGTGCTCAGCATGCTTGCATTTACAAGCCAATTCGAAACAAGACAATAACATGTCGCATGTCGAGGAATGCGTAAAAACCGGCATTGCCATCCCATCATTGTGGTCCTTGTTCTGCGATCGCTTCAGAACTATTGACGAGATGACCGAGTCTAAATTACGCTGCCGTCGTCCAGACAAATCATCCACGACTTTTTCCACCAACTCTGGCTGAGAATGGTCCGCTTCAGACAGATCGCCAGGACAGTCGTTGCCCATGTTAACTGACACTAGAAACTAATCGATCTGACGCCATTGCACAGATCATAATCCTACCTTGATTATTGTTTGTCAATCGATCAGCTTCAACGGGAACCTGTTCGAAGGTTCCTCTGGACACCACCACGGCTAGAGCGAAACACGACAAGTCTGAAGCACGTTGTTAAACAAGATCAGATGCATCGGCACTGGGGCCAAACGAGGCCAGTCAAGGCCAGCTCGAAAACTGGACTCGCAAAATTTCACGTTTCTTCCCAAAATCAAGGGCTACAAGTGGCCACGCAAAAACGAAACCAACCTCTCAAATATAACGTAGACCTATATAGGGAGTTCATGCCAAGAAAAAAATGAATCGCTCTATTTTGAGGCACTGCTGCCAACAAACATTTTGTATATAGCACGTGACATGAAATATGTGCTTCCGTGGGTTACACGCACAACGTTTCTAAGACGACCTGCCATAACCAGACATCACAAGCAACGAATATTTTCTACAAAGAAAATCAGGTTGCGGAGAAGAGCATGGAGAACGTACGGTATATTCATTAACAATATGCAGGATACATGTTCTTCAACTCCAACATATCTTTCAGTATTGAAGCAATTAAGTACATGCGATCTTTACATTTTTACACTGGCAATAAAATAACTAGCATTGCTGTTTCATGCAGTGTTCCACAGTTGAAGCGATTGTACAATTTGGCATGCAACAACGAACGATAAAAATACTACGCAGAAGTCAGCTGGATATTTTACGCAGCGATAGAATACACCTTAACTCAAGTCTGTTTTGCGATTAAAACTTCATTCTGGTGAATTGAACCAGTAACGACACTACCAACATGTGATCCGCTGCGGACAGAATATGCGGGTATGCATTTGGCAATTATCCGGATTTCAGTTGAATGCTATTCACGGGCTTTTACAATTTTTAGCTTGACCAGCCCTAGGAGTATTCTACGTTTCATGAGGTCAGGTTCATGCTTAACATATTTATTCCATTCATTTGTGCTGAAGTTTTTCATTTCTTACAAGAGCATTTCTCTGTTCGTATGATGGACAAACATTTCTTCTGTATATGACAAAATGTTTCATTTAGTTGGTTCTCAACTGTTCCCCGTTTCGATAACTAGGAATGCAAATGAAGCCTATGGAACATATTCATCCTCATTGACGTCTTGTCGACTTAATCGAACGGATAAACTAACTGCCCTGCCCTTAATTTATAAATTGTTTCCTCTTCCAACGTATGAGGCATGTTGATTTAATTTTCAGATGATTTGTTTTTGTATCGACCCCTGCTGGAATGGAGCTCATGTAGAAATTATGCATAAAGCAATGTACAAATTTAAAAATAAATGTTCTTGAAACAATGCACCCCATTTGTAGTACTTGTTAAGGCATATTGTAGAATCCAGCTGTTTTGGCAAAGTGAAAATTAGCTGAACATGTATTGCGAATTATGTAGAAGGCTCTTTAATAAGACCGGAGCTTTCGGAGACCACTGTCCCCGTCATCAGCGGATGATGAATAACATCATTTATAAAAATTTTTAAACATGTTTATATAATTTATAAAAATCGAATGAGGAGCGCGGTTTCCTGTCCGTTGTTCTTCTTGTCTTCTTGTACTGCGCCTGTTCCATAATTGGATGATGATGGTGGTCTTTTAACAGTCAAGAAAGCAAGGATAGAGAAGAAATCTCTTTAATAAACCGGAGCTTTCGGAGACCATTGTCTCCGTCATCAGCGGATGATGTTAATTTATATTTATAAAATTTATACATATATATATTAATTTATAAAAATCATGTATAATTTTTTTTTATAAACTATGATGAATAACATCATCTGCTGATGACGGGGACAGTGGTCTCCGAAAGCTCCGGTCTTATTAAAGAGATTGTTTCTCTTTCCTTGTTCTTTCTTCCTTCAGTGTTGGACTTTCTCCAATGATTGAACTAACACAAGACGTGAAGACAAGACGAACAACGGACGCCAAACCGTACACCTCTTCCAAAACTAAAAACGTGTATAAAAGCTTTGGATGTGGATAAATTGGAAAATGACATTGCGTTCTACAACGTAAGTAAATAGGACGGAAATAATTAGTTAAATTGTTTAATTTGTCTGCATTTTATGAAGCTTTAGTCATTTTAAATTTCATCAGACAAAACCCATATCAACTCATTCACTTATTTGAACAGCTGCAAAATGCACCTAGCGATGTACAATAGAAAAAACGGATTTTGTGACAACGGAAGGACATACTTGAAAAGTTAAAGGCTAGAATAAAATTGACCCTTCCAGTCATACGAATTTGCCGTAAAGGTTGCAACCTCGACAATTTGTACATCCTCAAGCGAGCCTTCTGATGATAGATAAAACTGCATGAAACATTTAAAAATGGTTTCTCAAGGTTTATGTTTACCATTCAACAACTTACGGGTAACGTTTTTCACCGCGCTTCTCAATAATGTGCAACAACAATAAAATGCTTATTGCATATTCAAAAATGAGCACATGGAAAAAATAGCAATTAACTTCAACTTTTTGTTTATCACGCGTTTTTGTGCAAGCTAACATTTCGGATTTCACACGATGATAGAGTGTTTGCAAAATAACAAATCTTGTGCTACCTCGCTAACAAACAAGGGTGTTTGTAATTATGAATGCGGAAATGCAAAACTATTTTGATACACGCTGATTAATATGAAATAATTTAATCAATTACTGAACGCCGTGTTTGACAAAGGAAAATACGTGATAGAAATTGATTAAATTCGGTCATCAGTGGCTTCAGTACAATTGATCGGTTTATAAACGTGGATGAGTGAAAACTCAGAAGGTTTGTACAACGGGAAAATACAATATTGTAGCTTTGTTTTGGAGGTGGTATGTATAAAATAGGTTGGTGCTGTTATACGGCTTTAGGGATGTCACCTGAAAATCCAGCGTTGAAGGAAGCATTTAGGAAATAATTATGGTCCTGACTATTTTACCCTACTGTGCAAATAATGAACAGATTTTCGATCTACCATACTGTTGTTTGTCAGACCCTGACACATAGCGTTCATTAGAGAAATGTTGCGTTGTTTGAAGTTCTTCTTAACGGATAGGATTTTTTCGTTGAACTTTGTGAACGTTAAAAACAGCAAATACCTTAATTTTGTATATCATCAGTTTATCGTACTGCGGAATTCAATAAAAAGATAAAAGTCCTGACGCGTACGAATCAATGACTTCCAAACGCCGTAAGACCGAATCTGTGCAAAACCGTGGCACCTCAACAATAAAAATCGGTAACAACAAACTGTTCTTGACTAGATAAAACACCATCAGGATCATTTTTTCTTTTTCTTTGATTTAAACACGATATTCTGCACGAGAATCTTTGAGTAGTCGCCGGCTGCCGACTGGATGCATTTGGCAAGCATAAACAACACCGTTTCTAATCGTCTATTGACCGCCGTCAGGTGCTTAGTGGCAAGGACGGGCGTGACCGGGTCCATTGTCATGGATTTGTGTAATGCCTCGCCTAAACTTGGCGATCCAAAATAGTATTTGAGCAGTGTTTTGGCAGTGGACGGTCGCATGACACAACATTGTTTGAGAGGAAGGATAATATCCAGATCATCAAAATCAGACCTACCAAAGCTGCGAAATGTACAATTTTGTTATTTTCCTGTTTTCTAAAATTCATTCTTACCCTCTACCGTTGTCGACATGCACAGCCGATGGTTGAGGAATGTTTTGAAAGTCAAACCAATCCAAGTGGTGTCGATCCTGATTCCCTTTAATAACACGCTTTAAAACAAAGCAAAAATGTCTCTAACCCATCAGAAAATCCATGATGTGAAGATCTACCAGGTCGAGTAGAAGCCTTCCATTTTTGAACGGGGAAGTTGAGTTTTTTAGAATGTTTGATTCGCAATAGTTGTCGTTTGTTTGCCAGTCAGCCACGCGTTTCTGTTTTGAGTAAGTTCTAAAACGTAGAGTCGATCAATATGGAAATTTGTCTCCATGAGTTTAAAACGCAACTCAACTACTTCACAAGCTGAGCATAACGAGGTGTCTCAAAAATGAAAATGGCTTAGTAGAAGTGCGCATCATTTCATTGCAGTTAAATTTCATTTTAGCACTGCGGTAATTTCACTTTCTACCAAATAAAGTGGGTGTAAAAGCGTGTACACATTTCGAAGAGTTTAAAATTTGTTTCAAACTTGTTGCATGAATTGTTTGAATACAAAATAACTATTGAACCATTAGATTTCAATCTGAATCATTACCTGCGATATGGAGAAACGTACCGACCGAATGGGGTATACGGATAGTCGACGAACATTTGTACGGACCCTTCGGTGTTGTCAGGTTCTCCACAAATAGCCATCCCAGTAACACAGTAATACTTGCACAAACCGACGAAACAGAGATTTTCAACTGCAAACGAAATACCAGGCTGAACGAGAAACGTGTTGTAATTCTTATTTACCTGGCGAGTAGAAAAATGTGTCTCGAAACAATGTATCAGCCGTTGCCATTAGCTCTGTTGTCATGTGATTTTTCTACCCGTGGTTGGAATTGCCTACGGAATCCCACAGCCATGAGAAAAAGCAGAACATCCATTGCTCGTAACTCGACACTTTTTAATAGAAATCAAGCATAATCACACAATGGCGATAACTACTGATGCTGTCGTTTCAAAGACACGATTATTCGATGTCCTCAAGTGAAGTAAGCTTTTTAAGAAGACTGTTTTCATTAACTGATAATGAACGAATGTCTAATTGGAGGGTATTTTATAATCATCGGTGACAATCAGTGGGGTATTTCCACATTCATTTGTCAGCAAAGTGATACTTAAGTACTGAATAATAAGCGTAAACTATTTCATCGAAACGGATAAAAGTGTTGCGTAACAAATAATACGACGGGATTAGTCCAACGCTCCTTGCAATTATTGGTTTATCGATTTGTTTAATCTGGTAATGCCATGCAGTCGATAAAATAAATCAGTTGGAGGAAACAACCCCGTGTAGCACCGCTGAAAATAAACTAAAACTTGATAAGCTTAATATGCGTACCTATCTAGTTGAAAAGCAGCAATCTCTGAATGATGCCGTTCGTGATCACTGAAGTAGAAATGGTTTGGATTAGCCTCGTGTTCTCTACCGAACCTAGAAAACAGTCGTTTTAGTATGGATGTACACACGAATGAAACAGAATGTTCACCTCTGAGGTTTAAAGACTGCTTTGCGACCGTTCTCGAATTTAAGAAGCAGCTTAATTTGAGTGCCACCAGTTAAAAATATTGAAGACTGAACTATTTTTAACGTTCTCAACTGCTGCAGAACCTCGTTCATTAGCTTTTCGTCCCTGTATACTTCACAACTGCTTATGTTTTCCAGAAATTGGCTCCAGGAATCATCTTTAACTGCGGACGACGTCTTTGTATCACTGGAATTAAAATTTCGCTATATAAAATTGTTCTAAGCAAGTTGTCGTGGTACACTTTTTCTGTTCGAAAAACAGATCACTATACCGTAGTACTGTGGAGAGGGAATGCCTTTCTGAAGAATTACAAACAATCTGCCTTAAGCATAAAACAATGATGAAGGTTATTTATTATCTGCATAAAGTTAAGTCGGTTCTTTTCAGAACGCCTTGCATTTTGGCGAAATATACTAAAGTGCGCGCAGTATCATACAGCAAAGCGTTGATATTTAAATAATTTATTTGGATGGGTTAACACGAGCTTGTCAATAGTTGTATGCCACCGCATTAAAAGGCAGGCTAAAATTGCACCCGGAAATATTGTTTAGTGTCACAGAGTTGACAGTGGCTGTTCCTAATTCACACAATTCGTCTCTTCTGTTGATAAGGCGACGGTTGTTAAACTACTAATTTTAACAGTTTCAGATGAAACCAAATTTCAGCCGGCAACATTATGTCATTTGCTTCAGAAAACAGTAACATCGAGGAACGTAAAACATGGCTATTAACAGCTTCTCCTTTATGGATCAATTACCATCAGTTCATGCCCATTATCACATGCAAATACAATCTGTAAAAGAAAGTTCCGTAATTACCTAATAAAATGAGTACTGAAGCTACTTATTACTTATGAACAACGTTGGGAATATTACTGAGCATCGCTAAAAAATAGAATACTCAACTTTGTTTGGTGTTATTTGAAATTAATTCATGAATAGCTAGATGAATGAGAAAATTTTTCATCAAATCTAAACATCTTAATTTACATGAGCTCAACACTTAATTAATGCAGTGCTGAATGCTGTTTTGGAAGTTAATTTTCTATCAAAATGAGACACTCTCAAGTCGTTATATACATAGCGTTGGAAAGGAAAACGACACGCAAGCAAAGCCGGCTGTTGGCAATCAAACTATGTCACCTATGCAACGTATGACACGAGTCACACGTCAATACAAATAAAATCAACATTGGAAATTCAACAGAATATTTGGAGAATTTACAATTTACATACTAAGTATTTCAGGCGTGTAAATTTGTCAGGTTGTTTAGCGCAGAAACTGTATTTTAAAATTTAATGGAAACAAAACGTTCAGTTCGTCTAGGCTAATTATTAGCGTACTATGAATTAACGTACGTCGGCAAGAAGTAATTATTAAATAACAAAGATGCAGGCACTCAGTCAAGTCGTTTTTGGTATTTTACTTTTCATTTTAAAAGTAGTTTCTTCCTTTCCTGGGCAGAATTTGCAAATTTTTCACAACTTTTCCATCATTCCATTCCAACTCATCAATACTGCTAGACAAATAGAAAGAATAAACGTCAGTGGTTGTTGTTCACCAAACGCTTTCAAATCGTATCGAGTGAAACAGTGATTATCGATTCATCACGGAAACAGATGAAGAAAGTAATTCTGTGTTTAGTTACATTGTCAAACTAAATTGAACAATAAAATGTGATTTACTGATGGAGAGGAAATGCTTTTAAGATATGTGAATTACTAAATGGAAAGGTGTACACTTCATCAAAAATAAAATCTTGCATGTTTTTGCATGTAATTATGCCTAAAAACGTTATACAGCAACATCAGAGAGAGCGCGAAATTGAAACTTAATTCAATCCCAACGGGTATGCTTACTTATCTGAGTCTTTTGGATAAACGTATCGACTCTTGCAGTCTGGTTTACCTAACAGCTTGTTCCACTGAAGAGCTGCTAGACTCTGTAGTATGTCGCGAATATCTGGATCTGCCGTATCCCATACAAATCTTGACTGAAATACCACATAATGGGTATCGTTTTTGAGTTCCTGTTGTTTCAAAATACGGAGTATTCCAAAGTCAACGGTTCCAAATTTTCTGCTCACAAGGATGACCACCAGAAACGTTACGCATGCATTCAAAAGTAGCAAGATAAAATCTCTTATGCGGAACCGCATGAATAAATTGAAAGTCAGGTTGATCTGCAGCACTGACAAGGACGATCAGCTAGTGACACGGTGAACGATGAAATGGATCAGCCACACCAACTGATTCGTCGCCTACTATGCTGCCGAAGAGCAAGTACGAATTTATTTGCATTCGAGCAGGTGGCCATTTTGTGGGCCTTGTTGAAGCAGCTTACTTGGCTGTTGCTGGCTGCATCACACACGCAAAACTACTGTTTGGCGTTAGAAGCCCAAACATTTCCAGGCAAATTTGCATGAGATTCAGAAATTTACCTAAAATCAGAGTTGATAGTTTATCGTGTGAAACACGTTAACTTTTTTCAATTGTTTTAGATCGGCCTCAACATAATTACACATCGCTTTTAATGCAGGGGGATATACGATAAAAAATATTATTTATTTATTCTTCTGTAAACAATAATATAACCCAAGCGAGAGTTCATTCAATTGATTATGCTGTAAAGTACTAAGGATGTATACTTTCATTCAATTATAGGTAGAGTTTATGTAATTTCAACTGAGGGACACAGAAACGTTTTTAGATTGATTCATTAGAAAAATCAAAACTTGCTAATTTTGAACAATTTCTATTGACAATGCTCGTTGGTGGCGGACATTGTGATCTCCGAAATCGTTGGTCAATGAAGATATCTTTTTCTGCTCTTGTTGCATTTATTTGCTTTCAAAGCCGCCATTACCTATGGAGTTAATGAAGCAGTAAAGCATGCAGTACAATGAACAAATATTTGTTCCACTTATCCTTTGAGCACATGCTTAATAATTGACTTACATTTTACATAAATCAATCCATAAGAAAAAGGATAACATTTACTTGGTGCAAGTGGGTGTGCTTTCTATCAATAGTATGACCAGAGGCAATTAGGCTGTTTAGAAATTTCACGAGGAGAATTTCCATTACAGAACTGTCACACAATTCAAAACAGAAACAAACCTGTTACTTTCATTGTGAACTCATTCATGACCTAAAATGTACTAGTTATACAACGGTGGGATCGTTTGCTACTAGGTCGATTGCTTCCAATCCTGATTTCATATACACGCCCTAACAGCAATAATTCAGTGCGCATCAAATAGTAATAATGTTCTGATTCAACATTATATATTGCGTCCAATTGCAGTGCAATGGTATACCATGTTTTCATGCTTTATGCATGTGGTCGCAAACATACCTTGCATGTAAACAATTCAGACAAGCCATTAATGTTTTCAAGAGTTTAAAATGTTATGGCACGCGAAACAGAAAGCAAAGAACCATAGTAACATCTGTAGACCTGGAAAAATGAGGCTGAACGAATTTAGTCACTTTTTACAAAAATTTATTTTGCAATACAATCAATGGAGATGTTCCGCGAACGCGTTACGATGGGCTTCTCTGCGTTCTGCATAGTGTGTTATTGCAAGTTATTGGAATCAATCCTTCAACATTTGCAATAAACAGAATCATTGTTAAGCACAATTGGTAGGTAAATAATGACCGAACAGCATTCTAAAACTGGTCTGCCGCACGTAGAAAGAGTTATCAACGTTTCAGTTCCCTTCGTTTTAGTCAATTTCTTTCATAATTTCGGAAGCTTGATACAAAATGAAACAAATTCAAAACTAACCTGTGATATACTTGCTTACGTAAACTGAATATTTAAAATTATACAGCTGATTAAAGTAACTTGGTTATGCAGTTATTTATCACAAATAGATTCAAAAAATGATAAACGCTGGAAAAGCGGATATCCAAGGAAATCAAAGCAGGACCTCAGTCAGACGAAGCCGTCATCGAGAAGGGTCTATTCATCAGGAGAAGCGGAGACAAACTCCCGTGTTTCTAAAAACGTAAACAATCTGTTACGAGTGATAAATGTGCTGAATGACGTATAACGAGAGGTAGGGTCATTTACCTGCTGTACATGTCAAGCAATATAGGCTATCAAGGAGGCAAAAATCGTTTATACAAAGTTCCAAACTCCAGCCCTCAAGTTAAATTATCATAAAATAAACGAATTATCGTATCTTGATGATACGTAACCATCAACAACCTACTTGTGATGGAAAAATGCTTTTTGATCTTGTTCGACACATAAACAAAGCTTTGCAGTCGCTGCGCTTATTTCTTTCACAGTCTGAGTGACAAAAAAATTCAATCTTTACGTTTCATAATCAATGATAAACAGCTGCGGCAAATTTGTGGTCACTGTTTGCATACAAATGTAGCAATTCTTTTAATATATTATTTTAACGGTTCGTTGTCTTTCAGAGAATTCCTCGGTTGCTGTAATCGTGACAATAACCTAGATTTAAATGAGACTGTTTAGTTTTATTCAAAACACTTGCTGTTCACGATTTGGACGAAAAGCGTTAATTCCAGTATGACTCAACTGTTGTCTCTCCTGAAGTATAAAACCTACACATTTCCATTAAACATCAAGCAGTTAACCACTAAAGACGGATGCAGGTACCTCTGGTATTCAATAATTTTCCTTGCTATCTGACACCTTGTAAATCCAACTACGGTCTGGCATTATTCGCAAGTTTCAAGAAACTTCAACGAATAAAGAACCACAGAAAGAATATAAATATCGCCGTTATTTTCATTTGATACCTTATAGTTGACGATTCGATTCAAATTTTGTGTGAAGCTAATAAGTGCACTTTGTCCTCAGATAACCACTTTAGGGTCAAACCATTTTTCACTACTCAGCACAAAGTTAGAAAATTGCTGTTGGTGACTGGTTATTATTACAGACATCTCTAACATCGCATGCAAATGTGGAACAAGGAATTTATTAACTATTCATGAACATATTCCTAACACAAAATTCGAATGTTGTTTAACCCAAAACACAAAAATCAAAAAACCCAAAAGACAGTTGTTGTTTTGATCAATTCAAACATTGAGACGGCGTTTCCGGACGTATTTCTTTTTGAGAGCACAGTGCACCCTTCCTCTACTACCTGAAAATGTTTAGAGCAGACAATATTTATGGAGTTTTTCCCCAACCCTTAAAATCCCATGGAATATAAAATGTTCATGTAGCTCGGTATGTACAAAACAAAGTTTTACTGCTTGAGTTATTCAGTACCAAATCACCCCTAGATTATCCCTAAGACTGTAATGAAATGGCGTTGGCTAAGGTCACATCAAACAGCTCGTGATTAAGCATTACCACTAGTAATTCAGCGTAAGTAATGTGATCAGTTAATCGTGCGTTGCGATAATTTCTTTTGTATGGTG
>JAJBBP010000136.1:0-27851 GCA_021464625.1 Proterorhinus semilunaris | reverse complement strand
ACCATCATCCATTGATAAAACATGCACAGTATGATAAGACATGAGGACTGGATGGAAACCGTGCTTCTCATTCGACCATATAACAACAAATTTGGAAAACACAATGTCATAAACTGTAAAACTTCAGCCTGGCAAACGATGCGAAGAATGAGCATGAGCACGACATTCTAAACACGTTTGGCAGCCTACAGTAAAAAAGCAATTTTGTTTTTGGCGAAATTTCTTCTCAAATTTAAATATAGCAACAACGAAGTAAAAGTAGGGAATGTCACATAACCATTCAAGATAAATGCTAGACGCGTCGAACGACATCTCAAGTGGACGACAGATTCTCTTCTGTCCTTACTTTACCCTTCCAAGGTATTTCAATTGTGATCAAATAGTAATTACCTTTGCTTCGTCTTCAACACGTCCATCGCCAGCAGAAAAATGAAATTTTAACAGGATACGAACGATTAAAAAGCCACAGCCCTTGACTGGGCGAAAAGTGTAAAGAACCAAAATTGCAATTTTGAGCAGTAGTCAGAGAAGAATAAAATGCTCAATAGGCCCAACAATGTGGACACACGACAAAACGAACAACTTATTCATGTAATCATAAACGATCAAGGAATCATTTTTTCTACCCGGGGCGTTCTGTAAAATCACACTTTAATTTCTTCGTCTTTAAAACAATGTAACTGCTGATTCAATACGTCTGGTCGCAATGTGTATAAGGGAAAACTCTGATTTTCAGATATGCGTCCTTCGGTCAGCTCCATTTCTTACCAACGGATACTCATTGGGTCGCAATTGATGCAATCGTTTAAAGTAACAATAGCCGATCCGCGCATTGGGCGTACAACAATCCCTCTCGGTTCTGCTGACACGATGTCAGCGACGTTGAAAATTGCGCCCACTTCATTCCTGACATGTTGTCATTCCAACGGACGACACCCACCCCCTCTCTTGGTTTGTATCGTTCACGTTTAAAAGTGCACCCGGGAAGCAAGCAATTAATTTCCGCACCGCAAATGACATTTCAAAAGTTTTACAGTTATTGTTTGATTAAAACAAATGATTGACCTACCTGAGAGGGCGAGGTCGTCTCCGCCGAGCTGAAGCGCAGCCTGCACCAGGGTCCGTTCTTAAGTAGTAATGTGCCCAAGTGAAATAAAAAAAGATCTGAATAACGGAATACACAACAAAAATAATTAGCTTACCAACATCCTGACAGTTGTCAATCTTCCAACGGACGTCACCTCCTGGAGGAGGTTATATCGTTCACGTGTAAAAGTGCACCCGGGTGGCGGGCAACTAACTGCCGCATCCAGTCGTGGACCTGTAAATCACATTCAATAGTTTTATTACTGTTATTGTTTCACTGAAACAAATGGTTAACCTACATGAAGCGGCGTGTTCGTTTTTGAAAAGCTGAAGCACGGCCTGCGCTTCCTTAACATCGTGGGCTATACCAATAAAAAACGCTTGAATAACCGAAACAAACACAATTAACTTACCAACATCCTGACAGTTGTCATTCTTCCAACGGATGTCACCTCCTAGAGGAGGTTATATCGTTCACGTGTAAACGTGCAACCGGGTGGCGGGCAACTAATTGCCGCATCTAGTCGTGGACCTGTAGATCAGATTCAATAGACGTCACCCCCTGGAGGAGGTTATATCGTTCACGTTCAAAAGTGCACCCGGGTGGCGGGCAACTAATTGCCGCATCCAGTCGTGGACCTGTAAATCAGATTCAATAGTTTTATTACTGTTATTGTTTCACTGAAACAAATGGTTAACCTACCTGAAGCGGCGTGTTCGTTGTTGAAAAGCCGAAACACGGCCTGCGCTTCCTTAACATCGTGCCCTATACGAATAAAAAACGCTTGAATAACCGAAACAAACATAATTAGCTTACCAACATCCTGACAGTTGTCATTCTTCCAACGGACGTCACCCCCTGGAGGAGGTTATATCGTTCACGTGTAAAAGTGCACCCGGGTGGCGGGCAACTATTTGCCGCATCCAGTCGTGGACCTGTAAATCAGATTCAATAGTTTTATTACTGTTATTGTTTCACTGAAACAAATGTTTGACCTACCAGAAACGGCGTGTTCGTTTTTGAAAAGCTGAAGCACGGCCTGCGCTTCATTAACATCGTGGCCTATACGAATAAAAAACGTGTGAATAAACGAATACACAACAAAAATAATTACCTTTCAAACATCCTGACAGTTGTCATTCTTCCAACGCACGACAACACCCCCCCCCCCGTTTGGGTTATATCGCTCACATTTAAAAGAGCATCCAGGTGACGAGTAACTAACTGCAACACCACGTCACGGACCTGCAAATGAACTTCCAACAGTTAATTGAAACGAACGACTGACCTATCCGAAAGGGCGTGGTCGTTTCCGGCGAGCCGAAGCGCAGCCTGCAGCAGGGTCTGTTCATCCGTGGCACTAAGGTATACGCAAAAAAACACACCTGTGAATAACCGACGACTCAACAAAATGAATTAACCAACCAACGTTGCAACGCACGACACCCCCTGGCGTTGTAACTTTCACATTTAAAAGTTCAACCGCGTGGCTGACAACTAACCGCAACACCACGTCGTGGATCTGCAAAAAAAATTTTAATAGTTTTACTGTTATTGTTTGATTGAAATATATGATTGACCTACCTGATTGGACGTGGTCGTGCAAGTCAAGCTCAAGCGCAGCCTGTTCACTTCTTCAGTGGTACCCTGGCCTAAGCGAATTTTCAAAAAAGATGTGAATAACGGAATACACAACAAAAATAATTACCTTGCCAACATCCCAACAGTTTTCATTTTGACGGCCGGCACCCCTCCCCCCGGTCGTCTAAGTCAAGCTGAAGCGCAGCCTGTTCACTTCTTCAGTGGTACCCTGGCCTAAGCGAATTTTTAAAAAAAGATGTGAATAACAGAATACACAACAAAAATAATTACCTTACCAACATCCCAACAGTTGTCATTTCGACGGCCGACATCCCCCCCCCCCCCCCCCCCCACGCTGGGGTTGTATCGTTCACACATTTAAAAGTGCATCCGGGTGGCGGTCAAAAAAATTGCTGCACCACGTCGTGGACCTGCAAATGAGATTTCATCTGTTTTACTGGTATTTATTCGAATGAAACGGCAAAGGATTGACGTACCTGTAGGGACGTGGTAGCCTGCAGGCCCTCTTTGTCGGTGGCCTAAGCGCAAAATACGTGTCAATAAAGAACTACACGACAAGCCAGTTGTTGTTGTATTGAAGAGTAAATACGACAAATCGGTCGCCTCCAAGCCTGATTTTTTCTACACCATATCGTGAAATCTGCAAAAAAAATATCGAAAAAAACAACGTCAAAAAATGGAGGCACACAAAAAGAGCAACGCAGCCGAACGCCGCGAAAACAACACATCTGCAAAACAATTCACGTTTAGGCTACAAAAGATGAACACCTCAGATAATACTATAGAAGAAAAGGTAATTACCAGGTAAGTTGTTATTGTATATGGTCATGGACTTGTTGTTTGTCACACGTTTGTACGATACTGCATCGCACAAACGTGCGACAGAAAAAAAAGTAGCAATAAAGCGTAAAACGGCCGACCGGCGGCCAAGCGACGCAAGATGATTCAAACAAATAATTGACCGAACTACCTGTAGGCATGTCGTGGGCGTCTGCAGCAAGTTGTGGGATTTTGTCTTCCGTGTCCTAGGCGTACAAAAAAAGTGTCAATAAACGACCACACTAAAATAATAATTACCTTACCAACATGCTGCCAGTTGCAACGACATACAGTGCTGACGCGCGCACGCTGTATTTGATCGCAGTTTGACAGCGTCTGGAAAAAAAGAAAACAAACGTCAACAAAGACGCAACAACACCGAGCACAGGTCGACGTAAATAACATTTAGCCTACAAAAGACGAGCAGGTAGTATTATTGCAGAGGAAAAAATGTCATAAATTATAAAAAAGGCGCCCTGCCAAGCGACGCGAGCAATGGGCATGGGCAGTAGAGTTGCAAAAAAAATTGTGGTCAATATTTGGTAACCTACAGTACGAAAGTGAACAAATTTGTGTTCGCCAAGTTTGCACTCAAACGCAAACGTAGCCGGAACGAAGCAAACGTAGACAAAGCCACATAGCCTATAACCCAGATGAACGCTAGACGCGTGCAACGAACCGTCGGCTGGATAGCGGATGTTCGTCGGTCGCGACTTCACCCTGTCACAAAAAGTTCGATTTTGACCGAAAATTGAACAATTAGTAATCAAGCTTGACTCATTTTTAATGCGTCGGCATTCGTCCGAATGTTCATTTCGCCGGGACCAAAGCGAATGCAGAGACAACGTTTTACTGGGCAACGAAAGATCGAATACCAATCACAATTTGCACCCAGATCGCCGCCGAAACAGCTTGCATAATAAGAAAAGTGGAAAAAACGAAAAGTGAAACTTTGAGCGCTCGTCGAAGAGTGCTTGTCGCATGGCTGCCTTTTGGCGAAAGTCAATTGCTCAACAGTCGCAACGCGGCGGCCGAACGGCCAGGCGAGCGGTGTAAAATTGACGGATATCAGAAAACACAATGTCATAAACTGTAAAACTTCAGCCTGGCAAACGATATGAAGAATGAGCATGAGCACGACATTCCAAACACGTTTGGCAGCCTACAGTAAAAAAGCAATTTTGTTTTTGGCGAAATTTCTTCTCAAATTTAAATATAGCAACAACGAAGTAAAAGTAGGGAATGTCACATAACAATTCATCAAGATAAATGCTAGACGCGTCGAACGACATCTCAAGTGGATGACAGATTCTCTTCTGTCCTTACTTTACCCTTCCAAGGTATTTCAATTTTGATCAAATAGTAATTACGTTTGCTTCGTCTTCAACACGTCCATCGCCAGCAGAAAAATGAAATTTTAACAGGATACGAACGATTAAAAAGCCACAGCCCTTGACTGGGCGAAACGTGTAAAGAACCAAAATTGCAATTTTGAGCAGTAGTCAGAGAAGAATAAAATGCTCAATAGGCCCAACAATGTGGACACACGACAAAACGAACAACTTATTCATGCAATCATAAACGATCAAGGAATCATTTTTTCTACCCGGGGCGTTCTGTAAAATCACACTTTAATTTCTTCGCCTTTAAAACAATGTAACTGCTCATTCAATACGTCTGGTCGCCATGTGTATAAGCGAAAACTCTGATTTTCAGATATGCGTCCTTCGGTCAGCTCCATTTCTTACCAACGGATACTCATTGGGTCGCAATTGATGGAATCGTTTAAAGTAACAATAGCCGATCCGCGCATTGGGCGTACAACAATCCCTCTCGGTTCTGCTGACACGATGTCAGCGACGTTGAAAATTGCGCCCACTTCATTCCTGACATGTTGTCATTCCAACGGACGACACCCACCCCCTCTCTTGGTTTGTATCGTTCACGTTTAAAAGTGCACCCGGGAAGCAAGCAATTAATTTCCGCACCGCAAATGACATTTCAAAAGTTTTACAGTTATTGTTTGATTAAAACAAATGATTGACCTACCTGAGAGGGCGAGGTCGTCTCCGCCGAGCTGAAGCGCAGCCTGCACCAGGGTCCGTTCTTAAGTAGTAATGTGCCCAAGTGAAATAAAAAAAGATCTGAATAACGGAATACACAACAAAAATAATTAGCTTACCAACATCCTGACAGTTGTCAATCTTCCAACGGACGTCACCTCCTGGAGGAGGTTATATCGTTCATGTGCAAAAGTGCACCCAGGTGGCGGGCAACTAATTGCCGCATCCAGTCGTGGACCTGTAAATCAGATTCAATAGTTTTATTACTGTTGAATTAATTATTACTTGAAACGCTGTCCGATGGTGCCTCCGGTCTCCCCTATGTAGCGTCCCTCGCAACTACACAGAATTTCGTAGATCCAACCCTGTTTTTCTTCATCGTTCAGATAAGACCAAGAAGAACGAAGAAGAAAAACATGGTTGGATCTACGAAATTCTGTGTAGTTGCGAGGGACGCTACATAGGGGAGACCGGAGGCACCATCGGACGGCGTTTCAAGGAGCACTTGGCAACCCTCAAAAGGTACACCAACGCCAAGAACCGTGCGGAGGGAAAGACGACCGGACGTGGAAGACCACCGAAGCTGGATCCACACGATGGAATGATGGCAGCGAAGCAAAGCTCAGCAATCGTAGAGCACTTCGAGATCTGCGTTGCTGAGAACCGGTATTTCAACATCCTACCGGTTTCCAGAGAAACTGACTTTGCAAAAAGGAAGATCAAAGAAGCGTTCGCCATCAAAAGGCTGAATTGTTACAACAGAGACATCGGCCTACAGGTCTGCATTGTTTGCCAGACATGATTGAGCTGACAGGCTGCTGCGATCTGCCTAAACAAACAGCGTTATCATCGTGTGACCCGGCCTCTCGGTGATAAAAAGCCCAATAACATCGGGCGTTCCCATAACATCATCCGCTGATGACGGAGACAGTGGTCTCCGAAAGCTCCGGTTTATTAAAGAGATTTCTTCTCTATCCTTGCGTTCTTGACTGCTAAAAGACCATCATCATCCAATGATGGAACAGGCGCAGCACAAGAAGACAAGAAGAACAACGGACAGGAAACCGTGCTCCTCAATCGATCATATATTAATTAATAAAACTGACGCTGGCCACCCTGCTCCGCGCCCGACGTTCAAGGGCGACCGTTGTGCTAGGCGACTTCAACGCAGTTATCGGAAACCGACAGCATCGCGAGCGGTTCATTGGCAACTACAGCGCAGGTAACCGCAACACCCGCGGCAACGCCCTATATGACTTTTGCGAGTCCCAGAAGTTGTACGCAATGAATTCTTTCTTCTGCAAAAAGCATGCACAACGATGGACGTGGCGGAGCCCCAACGGCCAAACTTTAAATGAGATTGACCTGGTGCTGACGGCAAATCGCCGATACATCTCAAACATCAACGTTCTCTTGAAGTTTAATCCCGGCAGCGATCATCGCCTCGTTCAACTGTTGTGCATAGCCGCGCGGTTCCACGACGTTCTACCTATCGGACCCAACCAGAATACCAGCGAGAAGTGCTCAAGCGTGAAGCTGCCATCAGTCTACAGGCGTCACCCGCTCCAACACCAGCGCTTGAATACGCGCGCCTAACAGAAATACTGACTGATGCTGCTCACGCAGCTGAGCAAAAGGTTCAACCACCAACGCGCATATCTGCATCAACCGTTGAGCTGTTTCAGCAACGCAGACAACTCCGCTTCGGTCTCGCTTCGAACACCCCCACGCTATGATTCATATTGCTGAAATCAGTAAGACATTGCGCAAGGCGCTCACCGAAGACCTTCACGCGCACTACCTGCGCGTGCTAGAACGCGCCGTGGCCACAAATCACGTCACAAATCCGCGCAAGAAGCGAGCTCGCATCCGGCCGCACACAGATTGCACAGTTGGGACGACAAGACGGACAGCATACAACAACGACAGCAGAAGTAGCAGCCCTGGTTCGCGTCTTCTACAATAAACTTTACCGCTCAGAAGATGGACCATTTTACCATACATCTTTACCAATGTTTTACCATACACCATCTCAAGACGCCAGGGTTAAGCCATTCACTACTGACGAGATCCGCAAAGCGCTGGTCGAGTTGAAGTCGCAGGGAGCTCCTGGAACGGATCAGATACTCCCACTTGCAGTCAAGCTCGTTGCAACACACCCTGCACCACGCCTTTGCTCGTTGTTTAACAACATGCTTACCGCAAACGACATCCCTTCGATGTTTTCCATCTCACGCACGATACTGTTTCACAAGAAAGGCAACGTGGCAGACATCAACAACTACAGACCGATATCTCTGCTGTCAGTTCTATACAAAACACTGACAAAAGTCATCACATGGCGAATCGAAGCCATGGTAGAACATCGACTACCACCAAATCAAGCAGGATTTCGCAAGGGCTATGCAACTACTGACCATCTCCAGGCCGTCAACATGGCAATTGAAAAGTGTCGAGAATATGGCCTAAATCTCTCAATGTTATTCGTAAATTTTCGAAAGGCTTTTGATACCATTGAGTATCGCGCGATATGGAACGCGCTCTCGCACTATGATGTTGACAACGGCACGATAGAAACCATCAAGTTGCTATACGCATCATCCAGCTCTGTAGTCACGTTTGCCTCCTCAGAAGTAGATATTGACGTGCAACGCGGTGTCCGTAAAGGTGACACACTGTCACCTAAATTATTTATTCTTTGCCTCCAACACGCGATCGACACCATCAATTGGGCGAACCGAGGTCTGCAGGTCGGCAACCAACGCCTACCATACCTCGCATGTGCTGATGACATCGTTCTTCTGGCGCACAACATCAATGAGCTGCAATCCATGGCTGACGATCTTACAGCCGCAATCGGACTTGAAGTGAACACCGCCAAGACCAAATGGCTCTCAACAGAAGCAGAAGCACAACATCACCTGCAGCTTGGCAGTGAGCCAATAGAGCGCGTGGCAAGCTTCATCTACCTCGGACAGCTGATCAATTGGCCGAGAGACCACAACAAAGAGATCGGCCGAAGGCTGGCAGCTGGATGGGCGGTGACAGGTGCAAGAATTTCTTCACTGCACCACGCGTCCAGATGAAGCTCAAGCGGCGCCTTTTCCACCAGTGCGTGCTGCCGGCAATGCTCTACGGCTGTGAAACGTGGGCGCAAACCAAGGCCGCAGAGGACCGTCTCGCCAAAGCTCAACGAAGGATGGAACGACGCATCATCAGAATCCGGCTGTGCGACCGAAGATCAAACGCGCGACTCCGTGGAGCTACGAAACTGAACGATATCGTCGAATGTGCGCGCCGGCGGAAGTGGCGCTTCGCGGCAAAAGTCGCTGCACTCGACCCGACACGATGGGCCCGCGCCACGACCCTCTGGACACCTGAGGTGAAAAGGCCGATCGGAAGACCAAGACGGCGGTGGGCTGACGACATCAAGAAGATCGCGGGGAGCGATTGGGTGGCATTGTCAGGCACACCGAGATGGAACGACCTGGAGTCCCGCTTCATTTGTACTGAATGATTAAACGAATAAATAAAAAAAAATAAAAAAAACTGACGCTTAGTCCGATGTGACAGTTCAGCTGATGCGAATTATTCGACACAGCTGTTAACAGTATATATGCATGATGCAGTTGCGGACGTGATGCAAAATACTTGACAGGTCATCTGATAAGTCGCCGGCGTCTTGACGGTTGAATCAGTCCAGAGGAACCGAAAAACAGATTGGTCACACTCTGGTACGCAGACCTGATGAAACATCGTTTCAATGTCGGACGAAATGGGTATTGCAAAATGTATAAGTACCCCAATTAGGTTATTTATCAGATCTGGGCCCTTGCTTAATTGCTCGTTCAATGAATGAAGAACCGTCGAACACGATTCGAATTTTGTCAAGCTTCGTCGGATTACGAACAGAATGATGAGGGAGATACCAATTCTTTCCTCTAGGGCGACATATTACCTGCTCGCTAAGTCTATGCATATAGCCACGACAAATGCACTCAGACATTGCTAACTCATAATTTGAGCGAAGCGCAGGTTCGCCTAAAAGACGCCATCTTAATGCCATAAACCGTCCCAAAGTTTGATGACGGTTGTCTGGTAGAGAAAGTGCTGACGAGTTCTACAATAATCTCACTTCGTAACGTCTATTAACTCTTTGTGTTGTTGAAGAAAGAACATCGAGCGCGATTTTTTCATCAGGATGTATTCAGGTTGTACAAGTGTCTTGGTTCCAGAGCTTTCGGTAATCTAATACCAGTCAAGACTGCGCATTAATTGTTCATCGTTGTCCGCGCGGGGTGAACGATAATCTTATTCACACATGGAATGTCCACGTCTCTAGGGGAGCGGAGGTGGACCAACGACCGATAACTGTTCATCCTAGTGGAGTTCGCACTCCAAAGGGCAAATCCTTTCCAGAGGATTCTTGCACCTCGTGTCTGAATCATTTCGAAATTGTCTGCTCCCAGCAAGAGCGAAACCTCGCCGTAGTTAACGTTAGCTAACGGAAGGTACTACAGGTGCAACAACGAGCGTTTCACGACGAACCAGTTAACGACACGACGACTCAAGTTCAAAGGTGGCACGACGATAGCTTCAGCTTCATTGAAAGTTAGTCCACTCTCTGCCGCATGATGCTGAAAAGAAACTAAAGACAATTCTATTGAAAGATCATAGTCATGGAAGATTGCTAACTGGATATTACAAGGTTTTCGTTTGAGACGAAGGTTATCTGCCAAATGTTTGGTCACGAGTGTTCCCTGATTCCCTGGATCCAACAGAGAATGTGTCAAACGAGATACGATTAGCGACCACCGTGACTGGGACCACGGACATCAGTACCGCTGTCCCGTCGGAACCTCCTGTCCTGTGACTCTGACATGTGTAGGCATGGATAGCAGCTTGATTGGTTGTTCGACGGGATCCGGCTGGGTAGGCACGGCAATTTCAGCTGACCTGGCCCAGACACGTGGGGCACCATACAACAGTGGGTGATGTTTCTGCCGACAACCTTGCTTTCCGCAGGACATCTTGCAAACACGAGGCTGATGCGAAGCATTAAGACAGCAAAACATTGCCCTAGATCTCTTGCGACTTCAGCACGTCGCCTAAGCGATGCAGCTTTATAATCAGGACAGTTCGCTAGCAGATGTCCTTACTGACACAATATGCAACGTAATGCTTCATCGTGGGAAGCCAGAATACTGATCCGGCACTGATGACAGTCCAGCTGAGGTTTCAGATACGTAGCGGTTTGTCGCAAACTCTTTTCGCTAGGACGAACGATATCGCGCGAGTACATAGGATCCACCATTCCATTCAGCACAACAACGTTTTCTAGCCAATGATCAAGGTCGACAGTTTTAGGCCGAAGTTCAAACGCTCTCTTCGCCTACTTTTCTTGCAAATTATGAGTTCCAATTCGAAACCACTAATTGCAATGTCGTTCTAGGCCGTAGCTCATTATCGGTTCCATTGACTCGCAAAACATTCACAGCACCATGGAACTTGAATAAAAAGCATTTGAAGTCAACATTGCTGTACGATTTCACAACTGCTATCTTCATTAGCTTTCAAACTCAAGCATCCAGGACAACAGTAGGATTGCCGAACAATCGACGCGCTAGCTGATACAAATCAGGACTGATAAGCGATGGAGCGACGCAGGCTCTCAAATCTGGCTTTAATAGCTGCCACAGAATAGCTATCCGTTGAGCGTTTCACGGTGCGACGTCATGTACAAGCGACTTGAAGCCTGTTATAAACATATCCCACCGCAGGGAGTCTCCATTAAAAGATTCGATTTTCACTACAGGATGCTTTCGATTTTCACTGCATTCCTGCTACCACGACGACGGAAGAACTGCCGAGAGGGTGCTTCCTGAAAGGAAACAACGTTTATCCAATCATCAACGTGCACCATTCTTCCGACACTTGATCTGAACTCACGCACGAGTCTTTCTGGAACTTGGGGCGACGATGTCACTTCGGACGGTGGCACTGTTATGTTCGTTACAGAACGTGAAATCCAACCTTTTATTAAATAATCATTTAAGTCAGACTGCCTCAAACGGGTCCACATGCGGGCCGTAAACATAACGTGGTGTCACCCGTGCTGGTTGGCCACTTCATTGGTTCCAACTAGAACAACCCTCCTTTGAAACTGTGCTTGACGGTTTATCGGTTGAGGTGCGTTGATCGCCTTTGATACAAACTCTGTGAGCTCCTCAGCGGCCGGGCTTCGTGGTCTTCTCTAATTTGCTGTTGAGCTGATTCGGGTTCTGTTGGCTCTACGTCGTTCACTAATAAATCTTCGCGGAGGAATATTCTATTTCGCCACATCACACGGCCGCTCGGTCTTTTGATTAGATAATCGCGGTACTTTCCTACGCTATGATGCCGCACTCATCCCATGTTTTTATTCTGGGGTTCTGATTATAGACTATAGTCCCTATTTTCATTGGTCTCAATGGTTTTGTGTGGCTGTCGTAACGAGCCTTTTCCCTTTTCTATTGTTGAGCGATCGGCTGGTCGAATTCCCCCATCTCGGTCTGCCATTCTCGACTGAACGTCTGATGATGGGCTGGAAGTAATGATTGCACTGGATGACCAAAGACGATTTGCGCTGGCGATAAGCCATGATCTCGGGGCGTGTTCCCCCATTACAGTAATGCTCTTATAAATGCTTCGCCGTCCAGATATCCATTGGCCGCGGTCTTCATTACCAGAGATTTCATTGCCTTAACGGCCAATTCGGCGTGACCATTATTTTGGGGGTAATGCGGAGTCGAATGCACCGGTTTTACTTTCCATCTTTGAAGAAAGGATGTAAAATCTCTGCTGGTAAACTGCGGACCTCCGAGTTGTACGCTGCCATTTTTTGCTTCATACGCTGCAAACGTGGGTTTTCTATCGCGTCCAGGGTTTGCTTGTTCAGGATTGGAATCAATGCTTGATAGTTAACCACCACTTTGAATCTTTGCAAGCCGAGCAAATAAAGTCTGCATTTCTTAATCGTTCATTGAACTTATCTCATCTCGAGTTCTACCATAGCGTAGTTCGTTTTGGCCTCCGTTAAAAATCTGGATCCAGCTTCAATCATTTTGAATCCATCTGGACACTTCTGAAGCAAAATATATCCGTCCGTTTTGCTGTGATGCATCTGTATGTAATTTCGTGTCCAACATAGGATCGAACGGTCTCAAGCTTGGAGGTGATGTCAGTAAGTGTTTCACTGCTTTGCATGCTTCTTCATGATCGACTGTTCATACAAACGGATTCTTCGTACTCAACAACAGTCGGAATGGTACAGCCGCAGCGCTGATGCCTGGTGCGAAGCTTTTCATTTGTTCCACCATGCCCATGAAGCACCTTAGTTCCGTGAGGTATGTAGGTGCCGGAAATGTTGTTATCGCGTCCAACTTGGTGGGGTCTGCTGTGACCCATTCGCTATTAATTACATATCCGGCCCAGTGCACCTTGTTGGCTGCGAAATTGAATTTTGCGCCACTGGCTAACGTTATTCGATGCTGTCGACAACGTTTCAATAGTTAACGCACATGATTCCAATGGGCGACGAAGTATTTATCGTTGACCAACATGTCATCGACCACTTTGACCACATTTGGCAAATCACCGACAGCTTCCAACTGCCGGTTGAGTGGCTTTCAATCCTATGGTACCTCAAAGAAACTTGAAGCGCCCCTATGGCGTTATGAAAGTCGTTAATTGCTGACTTTGCGGGTGCAGGGGTATCTGATAATATCCTTGTATCGTGTCCAATGTGGGGAAGTACTTTGCCTTAGTGGATATACTTGCCACCGCATCTTTGGGGGTCCGTGGTGGATGGAACGAATGCTTGACATACTTGTTCAAGTTAGTCAGGTCGACACAATTACGAGATCTTCCATCGGCCTTTTGAACAAATATCATTGGATGAGTCCAGCCTGAGGGGTCTGTAACCGGGGCGATGATGCCTTCTGCGACCATTTTATCCAGCTCTTGCTTGATCCCCTCTCGCTGTGCAAATAGTAACGGAAGGCCACGGCTCACAACAAATGGAACCACATCATCCATAAGTTCAATCTTTATGGGTTTTTGATTATAAAGGTCCCAAGACATCATGGAAAACGTCACTAAATTCCACCAAGAGTTTCTGTTTCCGGTTATTGATGTCTGTACTTCCTGGGATTGATTCGCGGCACCCAGCGACAGAGGCTGGGTTGTTTATTGCATTGACCGTGTCGATTGCTGGGTATGGATAACTCGGTGGAAGTATACTGAGTTCTCGGCAGACAAACCATGACAACATATTCTTTTACCTTTTGCGTACACTGATTATTGTCTTCGCCGTATTTTTTACCGCACTTTAGTAGTGCTTCAAAGCTGTCCACTGGCGGCTTCCGGGTTGATCTTAAGTTTGTGCAATTCTTTACCTTTTAACTTCAAGCGTTGAATGAGGTCTGGGCCAACAACTGTTGTTTCTGAGCCGCTGTCGGTTATGGCCTCCACCATGGCAATGCATCTCGGTTTTCTGATGTGTGTAACCTCCAATCTAATGCGGGGTACTCGCATCGATGTTTTCACACCATTTATACGTCAAGTAACGCTGTCAAGTTACACGTTCGTACGGTGCTGTCCATTTGCTCTGTAAGTAAGAACAAGCCCTACCTCGGGAGGATGGGCAGTTATTAAAAACAGACGGCATTAGGTTTTATTACGATTTACGAAGCTTTCGAAGGCGACTGCCTTCGTCATCAGCGTTCGAAGGCCTTCGAAAGCTTCGTAAATCGTAATAAAACATAATGCCCTCTTTTTGGAATAACCGCCCATCCTCCCGAGGTAGGGCTTGTTCTTATTTACAGAGCAAATGGACAGCACCGTACGAACGTGTAACTAGAAACAAGTCCATTACCATGAACAACAATAATTTGTTTGGCAGAATCAACGCTGTCAATATATTTTTTCTTTAGATCGCGTCGATTGTTTTCCGGTTCCCACTGAATGGCTGCTGTTAGTGCCTTTGATCTGCATACAGATGCAAAATAGTTGCTTTTCGCACACTTGTTGCATTTCTTTCCCACAGCTATATACTTGTCTTCTTTGTGCTCATGTTCGCATCTGTTGCAATTCTTGCTGGTCCTTTGCGTTTTATCTTTTACGTCGCAAAGTCGCTGTTGATACACGTTTTTCCGTACAATTTGTCGGACTTCTTTATTTGACAGCACCGATTCATCACATTAGGCGGCTTCTTCGCTTCGGCATAAACCAACAACCTTTTGCAATGTGGGAGTGGGGGCTTATGGCCAACAATTTGCGTCTCGTCTCCCCACAGTTGATGCGTATCGTCAAGCGGCTGTCATAGAAGGGCTGACACAAATCGGCACATCTGGCAATCTGTCGCAAGTGGACGTGAAACTCTTCGAACGCTTTGCGGCTCGTTTGGTGACACTCCTCAAATTCTATTGTCCAGGGCTACGATTCTTTTTGAACGTATAGGCTCCTAGATGGAATCCAGAATAGTGTCCGGAGGCACGTCTGAATCCGGGGAAATATCGAGAATGACTTCGATCGTTTGCACCATGGTGATCGATAACAACATAAGTAATGCCGCCGCTTGCTCATTGAGTCCGTACTGTTCCAAGTGCTGTAGTGCGTAAGTCATTCCACTTGTTTCTCCAAATTGTGAAATCCCACGAGATGTCCGGCTCGACTTTTTCCATTTCTGAAAAGTCAATCTTTCTTTGGCCTATGCGGGCCTGACTGCCGGACAACGGAATTGTTGTCTCGGTAGTCATCTGGATATCGAGCGGTGTTCCGTAACCGACATTGGATTTCAAAGCATTGATGGCTTCCCGTATCTCTGACCAGTTGGTCTGACTTGCTTCTCTTTCGGTAGCCAATATGGAAAGCAGTTCCTGTGGGACATAGCTTCGCTCAACTCCGCACCGCGTCCCTGTGACCTAACCAGGCGGGTTTGACTCCACTGCGCCATGTTATGTTCATTGCAGAACGTGAAATCCAACCTTTTATTAAATAAGCACTTAAGTCAGACTGCCTCAAACGGGTCCACATGCGGGCCGTAAACATAACGTGGCGGCGCCCTGTCGCCTTTGGTGCTGGTTGGCCACTTCATTGGTTCTAACCATAACAGGCACAGCAGACGCTTGCTCGTTAACGACGGCGACGTTTTCTGTAGCTTGGTGATGGGCAGTTTCCGTCGATAACTCAGCACGAGTCGATTGCGATCCATCGTAAGAACGCGCAAGATCCAGTCGGAGTTGATCGAAAAGCAATACAAATTGCGACGTGACATGCGATACGAACTGAGACGCGATCTCCGCAGCGAACGAGTTCTTTGACAAGTCAACACGCGAACTTCTAAGGTACTGGCGGACCGAACGTCGACCAACCGACTGCTCTTCGACGAGTACGACACGAAACGACATAAACGATGGGGATGCACCCGTCAGGCACTCGATCAGACATAAAGATAGTCAGTCGGCGAAAATTAGACGAATGTACCCAAATGGGTCCCGGCTCGAGGCACCAAAGTGTCACGGACCGAAAAACGTCCGCGACATGGCGATTTCGATTGGCTCACTACTAGCAATTAGCCAATAATTTACTACAATGCCGTCTCGCCTGCAGGCTCCTACCTACGTTAAAAATATAATGTAGCTCATCCATTGCCCATCCATCACAAAATAATTACGTGTTGAAGAATAATTCAATACAAGTTTCGCTTGAATAGCGCTTGTTGTAATTCTTGTTTCTTCTTTTGCATTGTTTGAACGTGTATCAAGATTTGTAAGACGACCATTGCGAACAACTTTCTTTCTTAACACTTGCAAACATGTAATTAGTACTGTACTTTTGCAACAATTTTGAGGTGGGAATTAATTTGTTCGCCTTATTTTGTCATTATGTTGTACAAGTGTTTTACGCTTAGCTTATTATTTACAAAACATTGCTTGCCTAAAGTGAACTGTTGATGCTACCTGCTGAGTTATTTGCGTCAGAAAATGGCATTTCAACTTTTCATATACCCTACTTTCATTTTAAAAGTGTTTTAAGTAGTAACTGCTACTCTCTGGGGAGTGGGAAAAGTGAAGTAGGTTTTTATTTTGAATTAATTTATTGAGTGGAGTTTTCATTGTCTCATCATATTCTTTTTCATGCTCATTCGCCTCAATTATTGGAGCTATTTGTTACAGTCATGCCGGTGGAAACGAGGTTACGAAACAATTCTAGGAATGTTAGTGGTTCTCATTCGCACATGGTGTACGTGCGTAGGAAACGGAGCTCTGAAACTGTGAACGGGATTCGTGGATCGGAAGCTCAGCAAGATGTAGCGGCAGTTCCGTAAGCAACATGTTTTCTCCAACTGTCCGTATTTTTGTTGGCGTTTCAGTTCAGTTTTCCTGGACGATTTTGTGAGTGAAACTGGAAAAGAGAACTCCGTCTCTTTCGCCTCAGCTGATAAGAAGAGTCAGTTTGATTGTATGAATGTTGAAACGGGTATTTTTTTCGCTTGAGCACAGAATATTCCTCTCGCCTTGGAATGTTTCAGCTTTGTGGAGAAATCAGACGTCGTCGAATAGTTGGTTTTCCATGTCAGGTGCAATTCAAAAATTGCGTAACTTATTCTCCTGGTATGCATGTCAATAGTTTTATGCTTACGACTTTTTGAAATCAGGTTTGTTATTATGTTGTTTCGTCGAGGGACTCCGGCAATGCAAACGGAAAGTCGTTTCTTTATTTCCGAACGGCCATACGGCAGTGTTCAGGGCATTTGGCCGCAGATGAGAAATTCGCCACACCCGTTCATCCTTTCACGTGATTGCGTGAAAATTATTACCGAAGAAATTGTGAGCGAAGAAAGATTTTCTGACTTGCCTTCGTCTGGCAGTCGCTCATTTTTGTACTTATTGCCTCTATTTGTACTCCTGCCTTTGTTATTGTTCGGTAAGACATCTTTCATTTTTTTCTGGCGCAATTACTATTTTCTGTCACATTGTTCTCATGAATTATTGATTTTTGTAATCAATCAAATATGCTTGATTTAACAAACACTCTTAGGCATTTCCATCTCTCAATCATACTACTTGATTGTTGTGTTTAATTTTGTCTTTATTGCTTACTCTTTCAGGTGCCCACTTGTCAGGAGCTGAAACTGATGTATACTCGTCTGGACTGTCAGCAAATATGCTTAGATCATTGGTGAGAAGTTCCGGAACTTAGCGATGCGGATTAGCAAATGGAACATATTTAAGAATTATTTCGGAGAATCGTTACGAATATTTTACTATGAAATGTTTCCTAAGAAATTTGCTGACCACAAATCGTCTTCCAGGTACGCTTGGTTTCGGTAAGGTTTGTACTGAAATGATTTCGAACTAATAAACTGGCGCGTTTATGTATTCGTGATTTCAAGAGCACTATATCAACTTGCATCGTTTTCAGAAGTCGCTGTGATATTGATACTGACATTGAGAAAAAGTATCTCCAAAATCTATTAGCCGGGAGACTGCGTTATCTGGAACTGTATATCCAGCGTTTGTCAAGTGAAGTCAAACGGAGGCCACATTCTGTCGTAGGTCTACCTGTTGCAAATCAACTGGAAATGGAACAAAAGTGATTCTTGATTCCAGATGTAAAATCGTATTACATCGTTATGCAAATTAGGGTTGAATTCGATTTTCGGTCCTTAGAAGTGGAGGTGAATCAATTGCGTATGGATTTGAAGAAGTTTAAGGATGATCTGAATGCTGTAAACCAATTATACCATGGAAGGCACCTTACTTCGTTACATTTTTGCCAGTGCCCAGAGACGTCAATGTTGAAAAGAGAAGCTTGTGCGTAGCACAGTCAGCAATTTCACTGTCAAACATTTGTGCTTTAATTAGGTGATGAGCACTTCGACGATGTTGACATTCGCATCTATGCCGCTTTGAAAAAGTATGACAGTGACAGGACTGGCCTCGCCGACTTCGCTCTCGAATCAGCTGGTTAAAAATGTTGTTTGTGTTGTTATATATTTTTTCTATTAAGGCGGGTCTGTTCTGAGCGTTCGTTGTACAGAGACATATGAACATAAAACTCGAGTGACCACATTCCTGGGTGTACCCTTGTTTTACAGAACTTACTCGCCAAGAAAAGTGATACAGGTAAAATGTTGTTTTTCGTGTTTTTTCGGTTTTCAATTTTTCTTTTAGCCAGGCACATTGCCAGGAGAATGTTGGGCGTTCAAAGGCAGCGTCGGTAGCGTTGTTATCAAATTGAGCGGTATAATACAGGTTCTCGGCGTTTCCTATGAGCATATGACAAAGTCAATGGCACCTGATGGGCACATTGATTCTGCTCCGAAGAAGTTTGAAGTCTATGTTAATTGCTTTATTCTTTCCTTTGCGGATGTTTAAACTCTTCCTGTTTGGTAGGGATTGATGACGAAGAACGACAGAAATCCCATTTTACTGGGCAACTACACTTATGAAGACAATGATCAGCCATTGCAGTACTACCCTGTGCAGGTGGGGCGGATGATTTGTGGTGCGTGTACTCGACAGATTCCTATTTTAGGTTATCAATGCAAACTCTGTTCCGATTATTGAATTTAAAATCCTTCGAAATCATGGTCATCCTGAGTACACCTGCTTGTATCGTTTCCGTGTACACGGTTACCGTGTGCAACCGGCGTACGGCAAATTCGAGTAAAAATCCGTTTGCTTTGTATTAAAATCTTTGCCTTTAATTCTTCATAACCATTTTTTGTTTCACTTAACATTCACCATCGTCGTTTTTCTTCATGCGTCAGTTATGTTTTAATGCTTTACTGCAGCTAATTTCATATATTCAAGATAAACTGTTTAGGACTTGTGTTGAGGTGTTCTCTCGTTCATGAAAATGTCTCCCCCTTCACTGTTTTAAAATGGTTGCGTTTTGTTGCTTTTCTCGTTTCTATTGTGCCGGTGGCAGCAAATTCGTATAATTAAAACGTTTTAACTTTTCAAGTGTTCCCTGCTTCATTTTTCCAGTCGCTGACATTATGAATTTTTTCCTTTCCGATCGATGTGCCGATGGAATTCAAGTACGGTACCGTAGAAGATGGACAGTCTTAGATGTCTGAAATGTTCATATACAAATATCTGCTTTGCTGTGGACCTGCCTCCGTGCCAAAGGGGTCGCTTATCCTTTGGATTTGCCAAAAGCGAGGTTTAGCTCCAAAAGGAGCGGCATTTAAGGAAAAAACCGGCTTTCCACATAATCTCAAGGAAATCGATAAACTGTTCCCACAGATTTTGTGTTTTGTTTTACACCATTTTAAAACGTTTAATTAAATTTTAAAAATGAATGGTTTGTTTGCAACTACCGATTCATTATCTTAGCAAGCAAAACCAACGGTCAGAAAACCGTATATGCTATTCAAACAATCTTCTGTTGCGAATGGAAATCTTATTTTATTACTTATGTAATTCTCAGGGAAATGTGTTTAAAAAGTACGAATAGGAGTTGGGAGAAAGAGCTGTATAATGGAAAAAGAATTTGTGCAATGTTGCAAAAAATATTAAAAGAACCCTACAGATGAAAGTATGCAGTGTTTCCTTGCCTTCTGTTTAATTCATCAAAACTATTTTCCAATTATAAATAAGCAAGCAATGCGATAGTATGCAGCATCATTTGATGAATTTTATGCATTGCTTTATGAAAATTGTAGTGGCTTCAGCCTGAAACCAATATGACTTCAGTCTAAAACCTGCAAGGTAGGAAACATTGTCAACAAATGGTGCTATTGAACAGCCTTTCCTTTTGATTCAGAAGTTTATCTTTAAATATATTTGACAATGCATAATTTTTGCAGTTTTAGTTTGCTTTCGTCTCTTGTAGCTTGCATGTAAATCATATAGAATTCAACCGTCGAGCGCAGCGGTCATGAAGCAGCTGATGTTGTTGAAGAAACTGAATTTTCATGTCCTGAAGATCCTGATACAAGCTAGAAATCGATGTCTCCGATGTCAAGGGCTAACAAGAGCAACCATGTTTGAGGTAGTGCATCGCAGGGACATGTCCATTTGCACTAATTAGTTCAACCAATGGTCGGTTAGAGCTACAATTCAACTGAATTAACATCGATCATAGGTTTTAAACTCATGTAATTTTCTTCGGAATAGGTTTTCATTGGTAACAGACGGAGATTGTATCAGTTTGATGTACGGTTTCTTGTCCGTTTACGTTTTTGTACTTTCAAGCTACACAAGTTCCATAGTTTATGTTTGCGCTTTTGAATTCTTGAAAACACAAGGATAGAGAAAAAAATCTTTAATAAACTGGACCTTTCTGCGAACACTATCTCTGTCATCAGCGTGTCATGTTATTTCGATTCCTGATGTAATTGGGCGTTATATCTGACCAAGGGGTTAGGTCACGAGAGGGTGGTGTTCTTTGCAGGGAGCGCAATAACTTGTTAGGCCAATGAATGTCTGCCAAACATAATTGATCTGTAAATCAAAGTCTCTATTGTAACAATCCAACCTTTTGATGGCGAAAGCTTCTTTCAACTTTTAGCAGTCTGTTTCTCTGGAAACCGACAAGATGTTGAAACCTGGTTAGCAGCTGCGTATATGTCGAAATGTTCTACGAATGCTGAGCTTTGCTGCCATCATTCCGTCTAACGGATCCCGCGTTGGTATTTGACCTCTTCGGGTTTTTTATACTTCCACTGTCCTTGGCGTTAATGTACCTTTTGAGAAGCGCCAAGTGACTCTTGAATGTCTGTCGAAGGGTAACTCTGGTTTTCCTTATGTAGCATCCTTTGCAACCATATAAAACCCTGTTTTTCATCTTCGTTCACCTTAGTCTTGTCAGAACGAAGAATGCCCTTATTAGAAGCTGGGAATCAGTGGTTGATCTTGCATTTTTCTTGTACCCTAAAATTCCAAGTATAAAGCGCACCCGTAATATGGCGCATTCCCTCATTTTAATTGATCACTTTTTATATAAGTGTAACGTCGGCAACGTTTATTCGCGCAAACAAACTGTTGTATATTCATTGTATTTATCCACCGTACCTAACCTGATTATATATATACTGTACTTTCCCTTTCTACGTGAAGAGGCTACATTAAAAGCTTATCGTTAGGCTACATTACAACATTGGCGACGAGTGCGAACTTTGGTTAGCTCCGGAAAACGCAATGGTTGTTAGGTTTTCACCACCCTGTCCATTCTTGGAATTACCCGGTGCACCAAACTTACCCTTTCGAACATGGATACGAATGTTCGATAATTACGTTACTGCTGCTTTTCCAACTAACATTGCTGATGTTCGAAAGCGAGCGATTTTGCTTGTCTTGGGAAAGAAGGTCCGGTTATTCTATTCGTTTCCGCCTACGAGTGATGAGTCATATGATTCGACTGTGTCAACATTGCATGACTTCTTTGCTCCCAAGCTGAACGCTTGTAGTGAACGGCATCGGTTTTGACATCGTGTGCAGTTGTTACCAGATGAATCGGTGGACTATTTCATGAATGCTTTGGGAACACTAGCTGTAACCTGTGCATTTGGACAACTGGAAGAGGAAATGATTCGGGACCAATTTATCGAAGGTACCAGTTCATTTTGCATACAAGAGAAATTGATGTCTGTCATCGGTCTCAACCTGGACAAATGCTACCTCTATTGCAAGACAAATGGAAGTGGCTAAGAAGGATGCTGCTTCTTTGGCAGCTGTTCTTGGTCAGTTCAACGTAAAGGCAATTAAGAGAATCAACAGAATGTTATTCAACGGAAGCGTGTTGCCTCCGCCAAACAACCGTTGAAATGCTTTCGATGTGCTTTGACTGCACATTTGGCCAATTGTAGTAGCTGCCCCGTCCGACGTGTGGAGTGCCACAATTATGGGAAAGTTGGTCATTTTACAAAAGTCTGCCGTTCTGAGCAACTACAAACAGCTCATGCTGAAGATGGTGCTTCGATACATTCGATAAAAAATATACGAATTACATGCGCAGAGAAAATGTTCGTTTGTGTACAAGTTCATACTGCGACTACGATAAAGTTATTGCTGCACATGATCATCGGTTTCAATTATACCCAAGTCACTATACACACACACACACACACACACACACACACACACACACACACACACACACACACACACACACACACACACACACACACACACACACACACACACACACACACACACACACACACACACACACACACACACACACACACACACACACACACACACACACACACACACACACACACACACACACACACACACACACACACACACACACACACACACACACACACACAATGCTTCGACGAATTTGCAACGCAGTGATATTCAACTGAAAACCTATTGTGGCAGCGCTTTGGCTGTTCATGGCTGCTTTCCAGTACAAGTTGTACACAACGAGAAGAAAGCAACTACTTTGCTGTACGTCTCTTCTGTTGGAGAAAGTCTTTTGGGAATGGATTTGACAAGTACACTGCAAATCAGTATCCAAGGTTCTCGCATTGTATCAACAAGTTCTGACGACAGTAAAAAGGATCCATTCAATTTACAAGACTGTGCCCACGAAGTGAAACTGCGACTGGATGTCCTGCCAGCGAAGCAAACTCTGACATCTTTCACTAACTATCAGAGATGTTTCCAATGAAATCCAGAAGCTTTGCAAGGAAGGAATCATTGAACGCATCGATGCCTCAGAGTGGATATCACCGTTCGTTGTGGTGCAAAAGAAAGATGGTGGAATACGGTTTCCGGAATACGGAATACTTCACGTATTAAATAAAGAGAAAGAAAACAACCAAATAAATTGGTTGTCTCCAACATTAAACCCCCCCTCTCTGCCTCATGAGGAAACAGAAATGGATCCCTTACCGAATGTTGTTGCTCTTCTTACACAAAGTATTCCGGCAGTTAGAACTGTCGGCATTCAACAGGTTACTCTTCAATCGTCTATTTTGCAAAAAATTGCCCACTGCATTCAGGGCGGATGGATGACTAATTAAAGGCTACGGATGCTGCTTTGATGCCGTATTTTCGAATAAAGAATGAACTCAGATTCATGACGATTGTATTTTTCGTGGTTCTCACCGAATGGTGGTGGCAGAAAAGTTTCAAGCATCCCTGCTTGCTCTGGCTCATGAAAGCAACCAAGCAATTAACAGAACCAAGGCCCGTTTACGAAAATTGTTTTGGTGGCCTATGATGGATGCACAAGTGGAAGATTTCATCAAGTCCTGTGATGTCTGCAAGAATTTGGACAAAACTACTCTGACGAAACCTGCACCGCTACAACCTGCCGAATATCCCTCAGCGGCATGGCAAAAAGTTGCAATTGACATCGTAGGACCGTTCAATGAAGCAGCATATGCTCAACGGTTCGTCATAACCCTTATTGATTACTACAGAAAATCGCTGGAGGTGTGTTTCAATAAAAAAGCAACAAGCACGGATACGATACGTTTCATGAAAGATGTTTTCAGCCGTGAAAGGTGTATACCTGCTGAAATCGTTTCCGACAACGGGGTGCAGTTCACGTCGCACGAATTTCAATGCTTCATCAGTGAATATGGTATGAAGCACTCTCGTACTTCACTGTACTATCCACAAGCGAACGGTGAGACAGAAAGATTCAACAGAGTTCTGAAAGACTGTCTGCAAGCTGCTGATGTAGCGTCTAAGCTAAGAACAGATGCAGTAAGAGATTTCCTTATGCATTATCGTTCTACTCCGAATTTCGTTATTGGAGAAAGCTCATCACATTTGCTAAATGGAAGAACACTTCACACGCAGCTCAGCATTGACTTCCAAACTAAAATACTAGAGTCTAATTCTGCTGTCAGGGAAAGAGTGGAGAAAAAGCAACAGTCCATGATCGAACAGGTGAATAGACGTCATAAACCAAGACAGGTACGTTTCAAAGAAGGTGACATCGTCCGTGTTAAGAAGCATGGAACTCTGAAGAAAGGTGATTCGAGATTTACAGGACCTTATAGAATCCGCTGTTGTATCGGAAAAGCTACGTACGAACTTTCCAATGGACGAATTGGGAATACAGTCAATTTAAGCCGTTGATAATAGCTTCGCCGGAGAAAAAAGATGTATATTTATTGTATTTATCCACGGTACCTAACCTGATTATATATGTACTGTACTTCCCCTTGCTACGTGAAGAGGCTACATTAAAAGCTTATCATTAGGCTACATTACAACACAAACGCAATTAGCAACCGTCCTTCTCTTCACGTGCTGCCACAACAACCCGAGCTTACCTGAACGCGCTGGTTCTGACTGATTAACTGTTAACAGCATTAGTACATTTTAGGGCGATGTGTATGTGTTATATACCGGTTCGTTTATTGTAAAACTACGCCACCTCGAACGCACCTGAATCCTACTACCGTAACCCGTTCTCCGGAAACGTGGTCAGGTTCTTCTTCGGCGTTGCGGTACGTCTTAGAAATACAACATTCCCTTCCGCCTAAACTAAGTTGTTGAGGACGGGGTCATTTTCAGAATCATTCGAGGTCCCATGTCAGAGTTGATTTTAATGCACATCGTCTTGAAATGCCTGCAGACGCCCCAAGTGGTCTGTAATTCGTACATCATACTTTCAATGTTCTTCATCATGATGCCTTGAGACCACGAACCATTACGAAAATCCTTGATAAAAATAGAGTCTCCTTTGCGAAATCTGTTATGCTTCCTTAGCGGTTTGATAACTTTGACCTTTGGCGGGATCAACAAATTCAGAAAACTTCAGGCTTGGCGACCGTGTAATACTTCCGCGGAGAACTTACCTATCCTTGGACTGGGCGTAAGTCGATAGGAACGTAACATGCGCTTGATCGCCTTTTCCTACGATAATCCACGTGGCAGTTCTTTCTTCACTGATGATTTAAATGTACGAACAAAAAGCTCAGCTTCTCCGTTTGACGGAGGGTAACCAGGGGCCGGCGTAAGGTCCACAATGCCATGTTGACAAACAGCTGAAATTTCTTTGACGTAAACTGCGTATCATTGTCAGACACAATAGTCTTAGGCAATCCTTCCCTCGATAAAATTTCCTCTGGCGTTTTGATTGTAGCCACCGCGGTAGGCGACGTCTGGATCATTAACGGATATTTTGACAGAGAATTCACGCATAATAGCCACATTTTCCCATCACGGGTTAAAAAAATCAATATGTAGCTGCGCCTATGGTTCATCTGGTTCTGGCCAACTTGAGAATTTGCGTATCGGGTTCGATGCATTGCAGTGACAACAGGCACACTGCTTTACTGACGCCTCAATTAACTAGTGTATTTTTGTTCACAAACAGTAGCTTCGAGCCAGCTGTTTGGTGCGCGTCACACCCTATTGGCCTTCATGCAGTAAACACATCCCCTTTTCCTTTCCTCGTTGTTCACTTGATGCGCTTCGAAATGCTGATCCAGGCGATTGACGTGTGCTCCATCAAGTTTTTGTCCTCTCGAAAGCCGGAAACAATGGTGCACTAATAGTCAAAATAGCGACCGAGTCTGCGCTTAAGTGATTAACAAGGTTTGAACCGAATCCATCAACACTTGCTGTTGCGTCGCCATCGCACGGATTATTCAGCCAGAAGATTCAAATTGTCCTACGATACTTTCGAAAGAAAATCTCGTCACCAGCTGCTGCATACCGATCCGTTTATTGCAAAATTATGCCACCGCGAACGCACTCGAATCTCACTATCGTAACCCGTCCTCCGGAACCGCAGTCAGGTCTTTCTTCGGCACTGCGGTACGTCTTAGAAATACAACAGTATGCATATGTTACTTTGCTACATAATGCACAAAAAATGGATTCGAATAAACGAAGACGGCCTTTTTCAGCGTCGAAAAAATTAGAAATTGTGGAATACACGAAAAAATAGAACCCGTGCTGCTGGTAGATATTTCGACGTTGGTGAGCATAACGCAAGAAGATGGAGAAAAGAGAAAATTTTGTTGAAAGTGATGAATCTAGGAAAGAGAGCAAGAAAAGGAAGAAGGGCGCAGTGGTCAGGGATGGAGGAAAAGCTCAATATTGGATTTTATCGTTGAGGAAAATTGGTCAGAATACATAAACAACTTGCATTAATGTTAAAGTTGTTGAAGGAATAACAAAATCTACAGATAACCTGTAAATGTTACAATACTACCGCACTGTTTCCCTTTCTTTGTATGACAATAAAGCGTGTTCTTTTTCCATCAGGTTATGGGCCCTGCATCTGTTCTTTCTCTGCGCCGTAAAAAATCGTTGCGATGGACGATATTGGCAGGTTAGTTCCGCTCCTCAACGGAGGCAACTATTAAATGTGAAAAGTGAACATACGCGTTTTGCTCATGCGGAGACGGCCTTTGGGACACTGTGTCCAAGCCGATGCCTGAAAAATGCGATCAGATGTAGTCTCGTGAAAATGAGAAGCCGTTGGCGTACATCACCCTTAGCCTCAGCGATGAGCAAACAGTGCATGTAAGCTAATGTGGTACTGCATTTTCTGCTCTTCAGCTACAACATGAACGTTCATCGTACGGCAGCCGCCTGTATTTACGTCGATAGCTCTGCAGTTTTCGGTATGATGGTATGGAACTTCAGCGCATATTTCGTCGTTACTTGGATTGATCGAGCAACTTAGGGGTGCTGGAGTTGAAACATCAGTCAGCAACCAAGTTGCGGCCTTGCTGGTTAGCCTTCCAGAGTCGTATTCTGGACTTATTACGGAACTCGAAGGACGGCTGACTTGACCATTCAATATCTTTGCGGAAAGCTGAAGGACGAGTACGCACGGCGTATCGAAACCAAAAGGGCCATCAAAGGTAGCAGTCAAAACATTGCGTTACGCACATTGACCATGGGAACGTACAACCATGAACGAGGCCAGCATGCAGATCGGAAGTGTTTCCAGTGTAGTCGTAATAGACACATTCTTTGCGATTGTTCAACAACGTTGGGCCGCGCTCGAGCTGCGAATGATCAAAGCGTGTGTACCGATTACGTCCTGTTCACTGTGCGACAATATGCTGAGACAAACCGTCGTCACACTTGATGTGTCGATTCTGGCGCAACTGCGCACATGACTAATGATCGATCCTTCTTCATCTACTTCACCCCCATATCGAGCCATGTGCATCTAGCTGACGGCCGGTTGACAAAAGTAACCGGCATTGGTACTGGTCAACTGAAATGCAGATTGCTAGGTGGAAAAAGCCAGTTGATTGAAATGCACAACGTACTGTTCGTTCTTAGTCT
>JAJBBP010000135.1:0-28113 GCA_021464625.1 Proterorhinus semilunaris | reverse complement strand
AGTTAAATGATGGTGAAATCGTTTCTGTATTATTTATACCACTTTTGCGTAAAACAGGGAAATGTGTGTTTTTCTCGACAATTTTATGGTGAAAATTGCAATGCGCTGAATGTTTTGGAAATATTTCAATTTTTTCAGCGAAAAATACACGAAGTGTTTTTTATTATAAGGAAACTAGATTAATTAATTGGGATATTCATTACGGGCTTGTTTTAAACTAGGTGAACCTGTGTAGCTAAAATGACGTGCAGGTAAGATGCGATGGGTCAGTTTCCGATTCGCTCCAAATCATTTTACAATTTGATTTCTTACTTTCACTCATGGTTAGACATAAGGCAACGGCAGTGTACGCCTTCAGAGGAGAGAAAGACAGTTCGTCTTGGGTCTGCCATAAGTTGCGCCCATTCATTTAGTACAAAACATGCATCCAGCTGCATGTATTCAGCACCCGCCAGTTGTCATTTTCGTATATTCAATTTAGGAATTCGACCGTCCTGCATTGATCCTTTGTATTCAACGTTTACAAAAATGAAATTACCTGTTTTTAATTAGCAGAAAACATTTATCAACGTTTTTCAAAATTGGATATGTAATTCACTTTTTCCTGACGAAACTTCCCATGTGTGGTCATTTTTGCTCCACCGGATTTTCCATAACAAAAGACATGACAGTGTTTTGATGAGTGAATTGTAGATTGCAGAACCCGAAACCCATACGCCATGAGATGATTAAAAAAGTATGTTGACTAAGCCTCTCCTACGTGGGCCCCATATTGGTTCGTAAGCGCTATCACTAGAGAAAATTTGTACCCGCAGTTTGGTCAATTATGATCACATCTCGTTTAGTTCACTATGTAATTAAAGTAAAATGAATTCTTGATCTTGATGAATCGATTGACTACACTTACTGGTTTAATTTTTCCTTATATACATCATTAGTAGTGTTTAAGATGTGAAACTTTATCATCCGGTTACTTTGGCTTTATGCAAAATAAGTGTAAAAAGGTTTTGAATGGCGAATCTGATATAAATCATTTAGCATTCTAAACTAGAATCATATCACGAAAATGGCCATTCGTTATGAGAACCATATTTCCATCCATTTCGCGGTAACTGATCTTGATTCGCATGAAAGTAGTTTGATATTAAGGTAAAGTTGAGTGAATAAATAATAAAGACATGCGCAAGACAAGTCACTAACTTGGAAAAAATGCAGAATAACATTTTTTTGATTTTTTTATAATCATTAAATAGGACTAAAACATCTAATAGACGGTACAAGCAAAAAATGTTGGGAAATGTCTGAGAACCGACTTAAACATTTGCGTTTACAAATTATTCCAACACACTCTTAAAATTAATATGAGAAAATGTGATGTGGTCTTAACTCAAGCATTTTTTTCTAATCAGCAGTTCTGAAATTCGCGTTTCGAAATATATTCATCTATTGCAATCCACGTCTTTTCTCAATGTCAAAAATAGTTTACAAATGAATATTTGGAATAACTTAGCTTTTTAAATGGCTCTTACTCATTGGAAAGAATAAAAAATCAGTTTACTAAAAGATACAGCAGCTTATTTCCATCGGTGGATTTGAAAGGTTCTGATTTATATTTTTATGCATATTAGCAAAGCAGTACAACAAGCTTGAATTTATCCCTTGCAGATTTAACGTCAAAACGAAGCGAGGAGCTTTACAGTGCCTAAGGTTGTTTTTTCAGAAACCTCAAGAAAAACCACGTTTATCGTAAGCCAAAGACCCCATTAGAAATTCTCTTCAATTCAAAGCAATGAAATGCAAAACCAATGCTTGTAAACACGGCTCAAATGCCCATGCTTTGAGCACTGCTTCACTTTTCCGTTTCCCCTTGACATTACAATTTCCATTAAGCCAGGAAAATTAATATCTAACCTGATCGAAGCATTTTGTTGTTTCAAAAATTTACATTACGTACTACGAAGCTTAGATTTATTGCAGCATTTGGCAAGACTTGGAAAGCTCGTACAGGTATCACCAAACCATTGCGCGAAAAATTCCTAGTTCAGAGCTTCAGATGAACAATGGATTCTGCTGATATGCAAACGTCACTATTTCCATTGGCTGCGTTCTACGGTCCCAAGAAAGGCTAACTGAACGTCTAGTTTTGCATTTGTACTGAATTAAAACATGGGATTTCATTGTCCAACGTATTCAGGTTTATAATTATGGTGCAAGAAAAAATTTAAACTGATTCACACCTTGGAAAAGGTGTACGGTTTGGCATCCGTTGTTCGTCGTCTTCATGTCTTGTGTTAGTTCTATCATTGAAGAAAGTCCAACACTGACGAATGAAAGAACAAGGAAAGAGAAACAATCTCTTTAATAAGACCTGAGCTTTCAGAGACCACTGTCCCCGTCATCAGCGGATGATGTTATTGCGAACCCAGATGTTATTGGGATATATATGACCAAGGAGCCGGGTCACCAGAAGGTGTCAGCGCAACAGCCTGTCAGGTCAATCATAGTCTGCCAAACATCGTTCACCTGTAGGCCGATGTCTCTGTTGTAACAATCCAGCCTTTGGATGGCGAAAGCTTCTTTGATCTTCCTTTTAGCAAAGTCCGTTTCTCTGGAAACCGGTTTGATGTTGAAAACTCGGTTCTCAGCAACGCAGATTTGGAAATGTTCTACTATTGCTGAGCTTTGCTTTGCTGCCATCATCCCTTGTAGTGGATCCAGCTTGGGTGGTCGTCCTCTTTCGGTTTTCTTTCCTTCTGCACGGTTCTTGGCGTTGATGTACCTTTTTTAGGGCCGCCAAGTGATCCCTGAATCTCTGACTCCAGTTTCCCCTATGTAGCGTCCTTTACAACTGCACAGGATTTCGTAGATCCAACCATGCTTTTCCTCTTCGTTCATTTTGGTCTTGTCTGAACGAAGAATGACCCTAATGGAGGATGGGAACTGATGGTAGATCTTGCATTTCCCATACAGGTGTTTCTTTAATCCATTACTTAAAAGGTCATAGTAAGGGACACAGATGGTTGGGACGTTGCATAAGGGTTCTTTCTTCTGTCCTGTCTTCAGCCAATGAAATCTTCGATTGATCATTCGTGAAACCCAGGTCTTCAGGTATCCATTGTTCAACAGGCTTCTTGATACATGTCTGATTTCATCCATCAAGAATTTCCTGTCGCACAAACGGGCAGCTCGATCGACAAGGGTATTCACTAGTCAAATTTTCACTGAGTCTGAGTGGTAGGATGGGAAGTGGAGGTATTGGTCGGAGTGTGTGGCTTTCCTGTAGACTTTGGTTTCCAGCCTTTTTCTTCGCCTGGACAGGTGAATGTCTAAGAAAGGGATGGTTCCCTTGATTTCTCTTTCAATTGTGAACGATATTGTGTCAGGGAATACCTTGTTCAAGGTATCCAAAAACATATCCTCGTACCCATGATGACAGATTGCGAGGATGTCGTCCACGTATCTCTTGAAAAATCTAGGTACTTAATCAGGCTGGGCTGGAGAGAAGGCCAGTTCTTCGAAGTGTTCCATGAAGATTTCAGCCATTACAGGTGACAGCGGGCTTCCCATTGGTACGCCTTTTTGTTGTCGGAAAAAAACTTCCATTGAAACGAAAGTAATTTCCTTTAACAAGGCATATCTGAACGAGTTGGCAGATCTCATCAGGACATAATGATGTTCGATCCTTCAGTAAGGGAGCCTTTGTGAGTATCTGCTTCGTCAGTTTGATGGTGTATTCCAATGGGATATTCGTAAAGAGGTCTTTGACATCGAAGCTTACTAAGATTTCATTAGGTGAAATCCGTAAGTTATTTATCTCGGACCTCAATTCGAATGAATTCTTCACATAAGAACATCTTCTACCCGTTAGCGGGTGTAGAATCTGACTAAGCCATTGTGCCAAGTCTCTTGTGAGACTGTTGACACTTGAAACCACAGGCCGAAAAGGAAATTCATCCTTGTGTATCTTCGGTAGACAGTAGAACTCAGGTGGTCGGAAGTTTTGTGGAAACTTCAATCTTGTTAGAATCTTATGGACCTTCGTGTCGTTCGTCTTCTTCAATATATTGGAGATGACGTTAACGCTCCATTTCCTGATATCATCCGTAGGATCCGCGGAAAGGCTAGTGTAGGTGTCTCGTTTGAGAAGATCATTTGCTTTCGCAAGATAATCTTCCCTGTTGAGAACCACGGTGACGCAGCCTTTGTCCGCATTCGTTATCAGGATTGATTCGTCCTTCTTGAGGTTTCGTAGTGCCAGCCTTTCCTCCTTCGGCATGTTAGGGGGTACTCGGCTGGGCACTTTCTTCAAAACTTCCGCAACCTCCATCCTGATGTTTTGGCTTATCGAAGGGTCCACGTTGCGTAAGGATCTTTCCGTGGAGGATATGATGTTGTTGTAGCACAGGCGATGGGGTGCTACGGAGAAGTTCAAACCACGGTTTAGGACTGAGAGTTTCACTGAATCTAAGTTTCTGATACTCAGATTTACAACCGCTTTGTTAGCAGGTTGTCCTGTCATAAGAGACTTAGACGAGTGGAATGTAAGTCCCTGTTGGCAGACCAGGTCTGTGAACTTCTTCTCCAAACGGGTCTTGTTCTTCTCCCGGACATCGTTTTCCTTATTGGACAGAAATCACTCGAATTCTTCGAAAGGAAAGCTGTCCAGATGTTTTCGAATGGACTCCGATAGGGATTGAAAGTCTTTCGAAACCTGAGACAGCGTCGCCGTGTGATCCTTGATCAGGAGTCTCAGAAGCGATAGACTTGTCTTATTCAGGATCTTAGTTGCCTTCTCCCCTCGGAGTTGTGGGCACGTCAGTCTGAGGCATGTAGGGATAATGCCTGAAGTTTCTACACTTTATCAGAAAAGTGAGTTGACTTCGAACATTGGCCTTTCTCGTGGTCCATTTTGCAATTTTCCTGGCGAGCAGTAGTGTCGACGTCCCGTAAACTTGCCGAAATCTTCCGAAAAGGTTTCCATAGGTAACGGACGGAGATTGATTGGAAGAGGTGTACGGTTTGGCGTCCATTGTTCGTCTTGTCTTCACGTCTTGTGTTAGTTCTATCATTGAAGAAAGTCCAACACTGACGGATGAAAGAACAAGGAAAGAGAAACAATCTCTTTAATAAGAACAACGGACGCCAAACCGTACACCTCTTCCAATCAATCTCCGTCCGTTACCAATGGAAACCTTTTCGAAGATTCACACCTTGTCGAAATACAAACCTATAATGGCAACTAAAATGAATTATTCCTTGGCAGTGACCATATTTGGATTATGGCAGGCTTTCACTAGTAATCAATGTATAAATGGGCAGCACAGAGAATTAAACAGATTTAGTAGATAATCGCACAGAAACATTACACGGAGCACAAGAGTTGAAAGTCGTTTGGAGTTACAATGCAAAACAACTCGAAGCAGCTGTTTCTGACATTCTATTAATTACCACCGATGTCGAGATTTGCAGAGAACAACAAGTTAGACCGTTGCGTCGAAACAAAATTTTCGCAACACTCGCGTGTCATCAACATTGGATGCAGTAGTACAAATCTCATCACTTCAGATTGAATGAGATTCCATGTTATCTGGCCATGTAAGTCATATTGAAAATTTCAGACAATCATTGCAAAAGAATTTTTCGCGACGTGTTATTGCCTAATTTATCAGAAACGAGTGGGGATAAAATGATTTTAAAACTCCGCTATAGATCTGTGCGCAAAAAACTAATAATTGGTTTGCTGATGAATATTTCTTATTGCAAACTGCTTCATTCCCAAAAACCTTCGCCCACGTCGTTGCTCCAGTATGAAACAGCGTTCCGAGCTATTGATCACATTACGACAAGAAACAGTGGATTGCTAAATTCGACAAGCACCTTGAATATTCCCATTTTATTTTTGACTCACATCGACAGACCCATTAGTTACGATCGCTTTTCCTGGAATTTCTCCGTTAGAAGAAACAGAAAGGCTTAAAATAAAAATGTCGATTCCTGTGAGCCAGCGAACAACAACTTCATCGACAAGCGGATGAAAATAAAATCCCACTCATAGAACATTTTTGACAAGCAGAATACAATGAAACATAGGAAATGCAGTTACAAGTCAGCTGAATAATTGTTTCAGAAATGATCGATAACACCTCATATAGATTGCACAAGCTGCAAACGAAAAGACGTGTCAAATATTTCACCTGGGAACATGGCACATTGGTGGTAGGTTTAAATATACATGTAAAGGGAAATTTTAGAATTATTTCGTTAAATTCTGTGGCCATGGAAACAAATTAAGCTAAAGCACACAAGTTGCATGACAGATTGCATTTAGATGGAGTGAACCAATGGTGCTCAAATGACAGACGAGACTGATAGGGACCTTTCGCAATGCTCCATGATAGTCTCCGGTAATCTGCTAATTTGTCTCACCTTGTCATTGCTGCTGACAATGCGAGCCAATTAACATGCAAAGGAGTAGCCATAAATGACATGTAGCCAAGGTCACCAGGGTTTATCGATTTCTGCACACCAATTCATTGTTGCATGATGAAGAACACGTAACGTTTTGCAAATAGCAACTGAACAGCAAGCAATCATTGGACACTGCGTTAGTTCGTTCCCCATCAATTCGTAAGCAGGCTGTATTTTATTCTTTTGTATAGTAGCAGAACACTGTGGGAAAGTTTTCGCTTGGCCGACAAAAGGGCATTTAAAAGAATTCAGGCAGAAACACTTTGGAAGCAATCATCAATGTAAGCTAATTGCTCTAATTCCAAGATATGGAAAATTCTCGCTAGTCGCAGTTCCATTGCATGGAAGTTGCTCCAAAGACGAACGACTATTTATTTATGTATCTATGGTAACACGTATGCTTAATGTGAAACACCATCCACAAGCCACTCAAGTTACTATGCTGGTCAGAGAAAGTGGCTGTGCTTTGTTGTAAAAGACTGGCAGCCCAATCGAAACGGGATGAGCCGGCTGTATGGCACAGAGAGGATCCACGAAAAGAGGACTAGCCAAACGGGTCGCACGGCTAATGATCACAGCTAGGGAGGACAGCGTTTCCGCAGAGCTTTCCATCGACTCAACAAATCACCAAACAGGCAGCCTGGTGTCTTCCAATTCGGCTTCGGAAATAGCCAGCAGCTCCCAGGGAGAGAAAACACCGCTACAAATTAGTGCTGGAGTTTCCATAACCGACCAGTTAGAAGATGATATTGATGGCAACAGACTTGTAGGAAGTCGTCAATCCCAAGAATTTGCAGAGTCTACGTTTGAATCCATAGCTCCAAGACTTGAGCATTCCCTGACATCATTTCAGTTGAAAAAGATTACCGCTTCAGAAGCACGGAAAAAGTGAGATATATACATGTGAAAATTGGTGACTTTCAACGTGTACTTTCAGCCGGCGGAACAGTGTCAATGCCGCTTTTCTTGGCCAAGAAGAACTAAACAACATATTACCGTCTCGTAGGTTGAGTATCTTCATCGTTACTTTCAACATGGCGGGAAAGGTAAAGGCTATTTCCTTTCCACGGAAGCCTAAGCGTTTTTAGGCATAAGAAATTGTACAACGGGCCTGAGAAGCAATTAATTAATCATATAAACTTTAAATAGTTCACCAGCGTGACAACCGGGATAAATGAGATCACGTGGAAAAATGAACTTTTCTTTCCTACATTTCTTCAACAGTTCAGCGACTTTGTTCGCTAGTTGCAGCGGGGGAAAATATCAGCGTCTGTTACAAAGAACAGTGCTGCTGCTGAAGTACGACGTTTTATTTAGAATATTATCGAGCGACAGATTCAAGAGTTGTTATTCCCAGAAATTGTGGTTCATACGGCCGATGTGTATGCCATAGCGTTACAAGAGGCGGCTCCTGAATGCAGCGCGTAACGTACCCCAAACGGAAGACTCTGCCGCGTCGATGACGATTGTTCTTGCCGTTTTTAGCAAGGAGTTTAGACTGTGGGAGAAGAAACTCCAATGCTGTCTATCGCCCTGCAAACAGGTGCTCATCCGTTCTGTCTGGATGGGTGTGCAACATTTGGCCGTTTTCATGCGACGAGAACTGGTCTGGTTCGTTTCCGGTACCATTGCATATGTGTAAATCACTGATTTAAAAGTCACTGGCTGAATGTTTCAGATTCAAGAACGTTTGCGAAGAACACAAGACCCTTGTCCAATGTAAAAACGAAAGGCGCCATGGCAATATGGTTAAAATTCTTTGGGAGTACCTTTCTCTTCATATCCTGCCATTTATCCCGTGAGTGCTATTCATTCTCTATGGAGTATTTGCCTGACAAAATTCTACTGCAACAACGGGCAGACAGTTGCCAATTAAGGCAAACGATTATTATATAATGAAAACAAAAGGAAAATAGCGAAAACTATTTTCTTCAGCGTGTTTTCCATTTGTATTTGCGGCAAACTACCATTCAAAGATAAATAATGAACGAAGCTGCTTTATTGTTTGCTCTCTACGCCCAGTCAAGATTATGATGGGTAACTTTATTCAATTATTTAAAAACGTTTAGCAACAACAACTGTATTATTAAATGGAGGCAAAAAATAACTACGTTTCTAACTGTTCAAAGTCATGCATCTTCTAGATAAATCGAATGGAAGTAGGAATTGAACATTTGACTGTCAGAATTACATGCTGAATATGCATCAAAATAGCTCGGCAGTTCTAGTGATTATTTCGAACAGAAGCACAGCGAACGAATACTTAACAGCAAGCATCACCGATCAATAAAACAACTGTCTAAATGCATAAATTTGGCAACGCGTTATCTGGAAAGCAACAATACCAACACAGGGATAGATCAAGTGAACGCAACCGGTGGCTAATGAATCTCATTCTTTTCCATGTTATGTGAATAAACACGTGGAATTTATTAGAACGTTTTCATATTCAGTCTTGGTTCATAAATATTTCCAACGCTTGAACAACGTCTACCTGAAAAAATCGGTTCGAAGTGATTGTAGTTGTTTATTAAAACAACTGACGATAGGTTGAGCATAAGAATTCGTTGCTTGTAAATTCGCCTAGAACGCATTGAAGCATTATTTCTAGTTTTTTAGCAAACCAAAAATTTCTTTCTAGCCAAACACTGCGTTGTTCTTGCTTTAAAAATCATTCAAGTTTAATTCCTCGAGCATTTAAAGCCTTTTCTTGTATTGACATTTTAAGCACTGGTATTTTATCACATGGTTTCAAAAACCTGTTTTGCTTATCTTAAGACAAATTCGTGTGACTAACACGATAAACCACGTTACGTTTTGCAATAGGAAGGCCAGAAACGTTCGCAGGCCTAATAGTTTCCAAATCATTCACTCAGCGTGTGCGAATGAGGAAAACCGTATTTAGCACATTGAACGAATGTCTAATTCTTTTCTTAAAAAACCCGCATACCTGTATTTAACAATGTAGGTAAAGTATGTACCTTCATGTTACTTGTTAGGCCGTGTTATAAGAGCTTCAGGTGGCTTCCTAAACAGTTGACCATTTTGCTACATTCGAAAGCACCCAGATGTTTTCCAGCTTGTGCAAGTTTGGAAACTGCGTGAAAGTCGATCACCTAATTTTCAAATTTCGCTGGGCACAAGAAATAGATTACTGATGCTAATTTGACATGGCATTAATTAATGAGAACCTCGAATAACTGGAAAGCGTTCGATTGTGACATAAGATAAATGTATATTCTGACTTTCGTCAGTTGAAGAGATTGGCTTTAGAAATAATCATTGCAAATCTAGCTCGTAAATGAATACGTGTGCTTTTAACACGTCAATTATTTACTGCCAAATAAGTTGTTATTGTGGATGGTCATGGACTTGATGTTTGTCTGGGATTTGTGCGGTAATGTCCATATGTCCTGTGAATAGGTAACAACCCTACCTCGGGAGGATGGGTGGTTATTAAAAACAGGATTCATTGGTTTACTATTGAACACGGAGCTTTCTCTTATACTTTACGGTGATGACGAAGACAGTCGCCTTCGAAAGCTCCGTTTTCAATAGTAAACCAATGAATCCTGCTTTTAATAACCACCCAACCTCCCGAGGTAGGGTTGTTACCTATTCACAGGACACATGGACATTACCGCACAAATCCCAGTCAATTATTTATCTGCATATGATCAGTACCTATACGAAAGTTGAAGCATTCTTGTATGAAACCGAGAAACGCTTGCGCTTATTAATCAATGCACAAGTGTTGAAATTTTATCAAAACAATTTTTTCCACTTTATGAACCCAAATGTCAAATGGTGCAGAATCTGTTCCCTTCTAAATATCACGAATTGCCCGACGTATCTCGCACAAAACAGGTAGCCCATTCAGAAGTTTTGTTATAGAAAGCATAAATATTTGGCACAAGTAGATACCAATAGTGAATATTTTAAATGACGATCCGGTTAATTTCAACAACATTGTCGTAAGATTTATTTACTACGATATACATGCGATTATTATTTCCGCTGTTGGAAAATTTGACGAAGACGAGATTTTGAAATTGAACATTTGCTGCGTGCTATATGCGATTTAGTCGGGTAAAAATGCACGTGTACTCATTCTGTTGTAGTCCATATAAATATGAAAGTGTTTCTTCAAATTAATTTGCATGCCATTTCTATTTAAGGTTAAAACTGGAAATATCCATCAACGTTTACACAGTGTGCAAATTGCTTCCAACCAGAGTCGCGTCAGATGAATTATTCGTGGCTACAAATAGATAACAGTGATCATTTTTAAAATTCGTTTTGCTCTGACAGTCGGTTCAAGTGTTTCTATTTAATTTGCAACGACATAAACATTTACACAAACAGCAGCGCGCGAGCTCGAAATCAGCTCGGAAACATTTGTACAAATTGTGTCCCACGAATACTTAAATTTTCAAGAACCGTTGAAGGCACATTAAATTTACATATTTTCTTCCCTTACTTTTCCGCATAGTTTCTGAGTGTTCCATATTGCTGCTGCTTCATTTCCATTCTCTTTATCTTCATGAACGGCTTGTTTTCCCATGATGATCAAAAGCCAGAGCAAAATGCTAAAGTATGTGAAGAATGATAAACGAAATCGAGGTGTTTCTTGCACAGTGTGAAAACGAATGTAAATCGAAATAAAAATGCACTAGACTTGACATCGGTTTTGACGCAGTTTAAATTTTTTTCAAGCAATATATTGCATCTTCGAAATTTTAAGCATCCTTTAGAACAATGCATGCTTCAATATTTGTTGCGAGTACTTTTACTCTTGTTTAAAATAACCATTTTACGCGCAATTGTTTACCGTGTTAATTTTAACCATTATTTGAGTAAACAAATGTGACAAAAAACCACGTTTCAGAACGCAAATAAGCGCGACAAAAATGATAACAACCTTTATGTACCTTATGTAGCGAAAAGAAGATTGAAGTGCCTTGAAAACAATTTACTTCTTAACTCATAAAACATTTTTGACAAACCATCATACAATTTAACATACAAGGAACGCGAGATGTTGGTACAGTGACCATTGCTTTTACCACAAATTCTAAAATATGTAGTTGAAACGCGCATCTATTTGGGATTGCTATTGTTCGCTTTCAGTTGTTCAATGATGAAACAAGCAGTATCTGTCATCATTACCTAGTATGCAGCATAGGTAGAAGATTATATGCACGTTTTATTAAAATTTCATACATCTCCGTTCATTTATTATTCATCTGTAAATTAAACTTTAAAAGATCTCGAATTAACCTTCATACAAAACAGTCGTAAAAATTCATATTTTCAACAATGGACACCAACTAAATTTAAAATTGCGATGCACCGTGTTCATTAATGCGATTTTTTTCGACCTGCCAGTTTTTCCTTTTTGCATTGCACATGCTGTTCGCTGATGAGAACGTATGTATCAACATGCAGACTCTATAGCGAACCTCGTCGCATAAGGACCTTTACAATAAAGAACTAAAAGTTTAGATGGTCCAGACATTCTACCTCGAATCAGTGAGTGTAAACGCATTGAAAGCTTTTTCCGAGCCCGAAATTTTCCCGTTCGAAACGGAAATCTGCTGGACGAGTCAGATTACGTGTTCTGGTTTGGCGACATGAACTTCAGGTACAACCACGTTAACATCCGTTTGCGCTAAACGTGCTTTGCTTTTGGATTGACGGTCGATGAGCACTTCATTGAGAATTACCGAAATGTTCAGCCGTGCGCAGGCGATATTCAACTTCTTCTCGACAGGGATCAACTGACAGACACCATAAAAGAAGGACGGACGTTGGAAAATTTCGCTGAAAAAGCAATTCACTTTTTACCCACCTATAAACTGGTCATTGGAGGCAACACGTTCGCTGTGAACCTGCGTTGGCCGGCTTACACTGTATGTCTACGCAACACATGGCTATTCGTACATTGAAATTGCAGGATAGGATAATTTACAAAATTTACAAGAAAGATGCCAATGATTTGGAATGCCTAATATATGACAGCTTACCGGTGATGTGCACGTCTGATCACAAGCCGGTATATGCTGTTTTCAAAGCGACCGTATCTCCAGAAACTCAAGAGTAGGTGGAATATCTCTTCATCTACAAATAAACGTTCCTACTTTTCAGCTTCAAAACTGGACATCCAAAGACGTCGCCAATGCATCAAAGTAAGCAACCGTCAATGTGGCCTTTTTTCTTCGAGACATTCTCTTTACAGTGCTTGAAGGCAATCGGCTTTGCAAAACGGACAAGATGAAGTCGACGGTTTGTTGCATCACTTGAGACGATGAAAATGCTGTTGCCACTACCTCGCATTATACATGTAATGATTTATGAATATAAAGCCGAATAATAACAACATGTTGGACAATTCTAACTTCAAGTGCGGTCATGTGAACCTTGTGTTAGATCGCGGCTTACGATTTCTGTGCAGGCCCAGAACTGCTCGATTTCGAGGAGCTCCCGGATGCCGATGAAGAGCTGTATGTACTGCTCGTAGATGTGCTGCTTTTCCGGCTCGAAATACTCTTACGACCATGATGATAGGCCTTGTCACGGTCACGACTAACTGACCGCCGACGACCGTCGTAGCCACGGCGATAGAAACGTTCCGGACTGCGTCGAAATCTATCACGATCTCGTCGTTCTTCGTTGCTTGGGCGTATACGACGAAATTCACGTCTCTCCTCGCTTCTACGACGCCACTGACGTTCCCTTGACCGGCGGTCATAGCTTCCACGGTTTCGTTGCCAACGATCATCACGTCGGTAGCGGCTATCCGGATACCGTTGAGCCCGAAAATGTTCATTCCCACGATCACGGCGCCGATCATCCTCAGCCTGTCGTCGGTGCTTTCCCTCCACTTCTCTGCGCTGACGTCTCTCATCACTTTCTTTGTGCCGTTGCTGTTCCCGCTTAATTTGTTCATCACTGCGTTCATATCTCTCGACAAAATCGTTACGCGTATCTTCTTTATCACTAGTTTCAAATGCTTTTTTTTCTACGCCAGGTTCTTTCTTCTCATCACGGTCAGTTACTTTCTTACACTCGGCTGGTACAGTCTGTTCCAACGTGCCATTTTCTTCTCTTTTCCGCCCACGATCACCATTACCATGTACAGCGGTTTTCTTTTCTGTCGTTTCCTCGTCTTTGTGCTTGAATTCAGTCGAATCATTGCCCGCCCCTTCGCCTTCCATCTCGGCTGTAGACAAGCTGCTATCTCGATGTCTACCAGATGACTTCTTAGTTGTGTCTTCCAAGTGTCGTCTTCGATTTACGCGTTCACCCTTGTTCTGCGAGTCATCAAGTCGAGAACCCAAACGACCTTGAAGAGGACGACGCTCTTTTCGATGATTATCGGTACGTGAACGACGCCAATCTTCAGGCTGATCTTCGACCCCAACATCCTTCACCTGCGGCTCATCATCCTCCAAAGGTTTTTCTTCCGCAAGCGGCTGATCTTGGTCTTTGGGTACTTCCTTCCACAAACTGCGCATTTTTGTCAATTTATCACCCAACTGACTCATGGGAACAAGCCTCTCCGACTCGCGACGCCAATGTGGCGGTGTTTCGCTTCGAGAGTGACGACCAGCTTCCTTTGGAGAAGGAGTGCGATACCTTAAATGAAAAAAGAAACCGGTACAAAAGACGTTTCCAGGATACTCAGTTTCAGACATATCCTACAACGATTTGGCAAGATGCACGACCAAGTGCCGTTTTAGAAAAATTCACAGAAATTATGATTTCCAACATTTGGTAAACATACGGAAATTCGTGCTTGTCTGGAAAACGACCGTACCTACCGTTCATCTGTTGCCGCAACATTGCAGTTTCATTCTGGACAAAGCTTTACGAACGAAAATAAAACATTTTAACCTTCCATCTACAAAATTGTACTTTTTCTCAGTTATTCTTGCCCGCATTGCGCTTGGCGAAGTGTGTGTGTTGTGTACGTTCTCTTTTCCTTTAGTATTCTTGCCTTTTAATGCTGTACATCGTACATGGCTTGTTATTACAGTTGAGAAAACAAGGGTAAAAAAATCTATTCAATTAACCGGAGCTTTCATAGAGCAGTCTCTCATCAGCGGTCGATGCTAGTTCAATCCCTGTCAATAAACCCAATCATAACAGGGATTGAAACTGATGCGATTGAAATAAGTTTTAATGTGATTACGGTAATCATAAAAGAATGCGCAAGTATGATTTATAATTCGTTGGCTATGTTATGATTATTTATTTCAAGTTAAACAACTTAAATTGACGGAACTGAAATAATTTTTATTTTGCTATTCAAATAACAATTTTTAAGTAGTTATGGTAATCATAAAAGAATATATGCATGTATGATTTGCAATTCGTGTATGTGATATGTATAAAAATAATGTTAAAAAATCCCCCCAGCCCAATTACATCAGGGATTGAAATAACAATTTCTAAGTAATTATGGTATTCTTCCAACAAGATTTCCATTTGTAACGGACTAAGATGGATTCACTGGGATGTACGGTTTGTTGTCCGTTGATCTTCTTGTTTTTTCGCATTCCGTATGTTTCGTCATTGCGGATGAACCAAACGTTAACAGCTGAAAAGACAAGGGCAAAGAAACAAAATTTCTTTATTTACCAGAGCTTTCGCAAACCACTGTCTCCGTCATCAGTGGATGGTAATATTTATATTATAATATTTAATTTATTTATATTACCATCCGCTGATGACGGAGACATCGGTATCCGAAAGCTTTGGTAAATAAAGAAATTTTGTTTCTTTGCCCTTGTCTTTTCAGCTGTTAAAGTTTGGTTCATCCGCAATGACGAAACATACGGAAAGCGAAAAAAGAAGAAGATCAACGGCCATCAAACCGTACACCCCAGTCAACTATGGCATTAATACAATTGGGATTATGATAATATTATAAAACAGTTTATGGACTTTAAGCCTAATAACATCAGGGCCTGAAATTTAAGGGACAGAAATAACAGCGCCCATTGCTGACGGAGACAGTGGTCTCTAGAAGCTCCGGTTAATTAGAGATTTTTTTCTGTCCTTGTTTTTTCAACTGCTAAAATAAGGCACCGTGGAGCGTGTGAAGCACGAAAAGGTAATAAGATCAACAAACAAGAAACTGTATTCATTCAAGCAATCTCGCCTGTCACCGACGGAAATCTTTTCGGAAGATGTCTAAGTGTTAGGAAATTTCGTACATAAACAATTTATTAATCCTTTCTACAACTCAACCATTCAGAAGACATAAGCGAATGAGGCACTGGCTTCGTCAAGGATGCCCCACAACATTTTCATGCAAATCACTGCGCAGACAATTTTCAAATTAAGATAAGTAATCATAACATATCCAACGAAGTACAAACCACACATGCATACATCCTTTTATGATTACCATAATCACTACACTTATTTTAAACAAATTTTGAATTTTAGAGACGTTTCCGAAATAAGTTTTCCCACGTAGGGCTGTTTGTTTTTTCATAAACATTTTCCATGTGCTACAACTCGTGCACCAATATAAACGCTTCATACCAAAAACAATAAAAGACGTAACTCTAAGTGATTTTTTTGCGAGTAATTTATTGTTTGCCTGGCAAATTATATTGTTCAATTCAGTCCGAAACTGGTGTTCAAATGCAACGTTTCCTAGGTATTCAATCAGTCCTAGGTGTTCAGGCTAAAACCATAACTTTCAATTCCCGTAAAAAAACAAGGCAAAGTTCTAAATTTAACAACATTCTTTTTTCTTTGAACACCGATTTTCGAAAGGAAAGCGCGAAATTCGGAAATCAGGTTTATGTTACAAATGCTTTACAGACAGCAGGTGTCAAAAACACAATTTTACACATATCAAGCAGCAATCAGGACACAAATACGACAAAGTCTGCATTATTGTAACCGAAAATGGTGTACATGTATCTATTACGATCTAGTGCTAGCCAGGAAACCAACAGTTCATACCAATAAGGAGATGTGAACAAGCCAAAATTCACTTTATAAGAGGAAAAATTTTAAAGTCCATTAACTCCAGCTAAATTGTTTCAACAATTGCATATTTTTATATTTTGATGTATATTCTATTATTGTTCAACTGCAATAAATAAACAAAATAAGCATTTAATTTCATCCGAGTATCCCTAACCACGTTAGGGATACCGTAGGGCAGTCACTCAACTTATCTGTTACCTGATTTACATAGAAACTCCTTTTCATTACAATCGAAAATCGGATATCACTAAGTATATATACCCGAGGTAATAAAAACAATTTAGTCAAGGCTGAAGGCAAATATTAAAAAAATACAGTACAAAAAGCAGTCAGGTTGCAGCATAAAAAATTGAACATTTCTCAATCCAACTTACCGGAAAGCCCCTCGACCACGGATGTGATGGCCCAGAACGTTCACTGACATAATCTCGGTGACGGTTGCGACGGTAATCGCGCTGATAGTTATCTCTGCCACGTCTACCTTCGGGTGACTTTGAAGAACGGAAAAGATACCGATTTACGGTACTGGCGGTATTTCTCCACTTTTATTTCGCTGACGACCGCATCCCGTCCACCGAGGTGCGCATTACTTCCTTCGGAGGCTCCTTGCATAACAAATTCTTGTTCCATACGTTGCCTGGTCACACGGTCTTCGGGAGAAACTGAACGTCTACGCTTGCCTTTCCGTACCAGCTGACCACAGTTGCCGATTGACACCTCTCGCATGGCCGATTGGATGTAGGATCAACTTTTTGAGTTTCGATCTCCGCAATAATGTCGAAACCAGATAAAACCTTGCCGAAGACCACATGAAGTCCATCTAAATGATGCGTCGGTCGAGTGGTGATGAAAAACTGCGAGCCGTTGGTATTTGGTCCTCGGTTGGCCATGGATAGGAGAAATGGCTCGCAGTGCTTGCAGATAAAGTTCTCGTCGTCGAACATACCACCGTAAATGCTTTCACCACCTGTACCGTTGCCTTTGGTGAAGTCACCGCCTTGGATCATGAAATTCTTGATCACCCGGTGAAACGCACTGCCTTTGTAATGTAGTAACTTGCCGCTGCCGTGGCTACGACCGTTTTCGCCGGTGCAAAGCGCGCGAAAGTTTTCGCACGTGATCGGAACAATGTCATTGAACAACTGGAAAACAACGCGACCCACGGGTTCGTTATCAATGACTATGTCGAAAAAGCAACGTTGCCGTTCAACACGTTCTTTGCCCATCGCGACAGATACACGGCGCACAGCAATAAATCTACCCAATTCAAGGAACAATTGAGATCTACAAGTATAAACAATGGTTAGGTTCAGGTGATGCAGTTGGTTTCATCCAACAATTCTCCAACTAGTTTAATTCCTCTCATCGCACTTTTGCATACAATGTTTAGTATTTGAAATAAAATTAAGCATAAAAACCTACATGTTTACATTAACATCAAGGCAAAGGCATTCCTCTGTGAATTTTAATGATAGGTAGGTTTTATCTATCTTAAATATTCATGTTAAATGCCGCGTATAAAAGGTATGCCCTAGCGCCTTTCCGAAAAATGTTATTGAACATACAACAATCACATTTTAATGTGAATAAACATGATGCTGCCGTTTCTACCATTATGCAAGGAAAAATGCTGACTCATGTAAATTCAACTTTATACTGTAAACATTATTGAGTCATTCCAAGGTAATAAAATTATTCCCCAAACAGCTTTCTAACTTTATTTGCTGTTAATTGGGAATCGAACCCATGCTTTTCAACCAGGTAACTGTTCACACGGGTTTAGATCTTTTAAGTGTCAATTTCTGACGTTTACTCATAATTCTATCACGATTTTACAGGTATAGTCATTTACCACTATTCTAAATTTCAATTCAAATTGCAACACTTGGACTAAAGTGTGCGTTAAATATTGCATGCGATATCCGTATATTAGTATCCCACAAGATATTCAAAACTCTACCTATTTTGGAATGACTTTGCGCTCGACGCTAATGACACTAAACTACTACATATATTTTGCTTCAACGGTTACTCTTGTGACAGGAAAGCTTTTAAATTCACTGATTTCTGCATAATAAGTGTTTGCGCTACTTGTCGACGCATTTGATTTAATTTTAATCCTCCGTTTATGCTTCGTAGTAGAGATAGGTAAGAGTTAAAGTCAGCAGCGCACTTTTTAGTCACGCTTTTTGGACTTGCTTCTGCTGAATCACGCATTCAAGAGTTGCGCGGCTTTTAAAATTAACTTTTACGCGGGCTGACATGTCAGCTCACTTGAACGCAGCGTTGCTGACTGTCAGCGTACCTGAACGCAGCATTGCTGACTGACAACGTATCTGAACGCAGCGTTGCTGACTATCAGCGTACCTGAACGCCACGATGCTGACTATCAGCGTACCTGAACGAAGCGTTGCTGACTGTCAGCGTACCTGAACGCAGCATTGATGACTGACAACGCATCTGAACGCAGCGTTGCTGACTATCAGCGTACCTGAACGCAACGATGCTGACTAACGCAGCGCACCTGAACGCAGTATTGTTAACTGTCAGCGCGTACAGCTCTCCTAGACGTCAGCGATTTTGAACCACAGTTCAAGTCGACTTAGGCGCTTTTATTTATTAAGTATGATGCAAAACAATTGTGCAGTGATTCACTGCATCTCGAACGTGTATTTAATCTTGATCTCGGCCAATGCATCAACGCTGAGGACTGTGTCCAAGTTTTCGTCAGATCCGACACAAGATGCCAGAAGTAAAGCAACAAGCGATTGAAATTTTGGGAATTCGCGTAGATCACGCATCAAATGAAATCCAGGGTTTGTGTAAATTGTACAAGAACTTAACATCCGGGAAATTTCCGTTATCTCCATTGTCGTTGCATTCGCAACAATAAAAAAGAAGTTAATCTATTGGCACTGTTTTGGAGTCCAGAAGCACTGCAGGAATATCCTACAAGCATTGGAAGAAACTGTTGACTTGAAAATCTTCCACTGACGTTTGCAACTTTTCGGCTAACGTCGCAGTAATTCATCTGATTTGTATATCACATGTAGTTTGTTTTGCATGCGCGGTTTTTAAATTTGTAATTGTTGTTCTTTTTAATATTCCTGTATGCTTACGTAAGGCTGTAGACCTGCTTTTGATTGTTAGTTTATGATGATTCGATTTGAAGGTAAACGCGAAACTTTCCGATAACCAGCTTACTTTGGATTTGTTCCAGTTTAGGCCATTGTATTCATTATACCAGCTATTTCTGTACAGTCAGACAGAATTTTCGGTTGCCGAGTTTTTAGCCGTGAAATAAAAAGTTCGATGGGAACCAGTGAGTCTAGAAACGCTAATGGTTGAATGCAGCAATTTGTTTTGCATAAATGAATAGTTTCCGGGTGAACTTTACCAAATGTAAGGATTTCTGACAAATCTGTAGCAAATGAACTTAATTGTTCCCTTGAACAGTTAATAATTGCATTCTAATACAAGGCCTATTTTAATTTGCTAAAATAGTAACAGCTCGTTTTAGCTTAAAATATAAAAATTAAATTTAAGAAAATGACTAATTGCAGCTTCATGCGCGATGTATATATGCGAGCAGCACAAATGCAACGGTTATCACATCAAAGAATAGCGTTATGGATTATGGAATAACCCACATGAAACGATGGTCATTTCAAAACTAATCTCAATGGTAATTTGTTTATCCGATATCAAATTGAAGTTGAAAAAATTTTAACTCTTTCAGACCGGTATTTTGTGTATGATACATGACCTGTTGCAGGCTATAAGTAAATGAGATTTGCAGCAAAGTCAATGTGACTCCACTATTTTGTAGTATGTTGTTTCTACTTTAAATCGAAATGAGTTCAGCCCATTACAATAACCCAAACAAAAAATAGTATGAAATAATTTGCAAAAACATTTTTTATGTAATTTATTAGTCATCAATTTGGATGTTCTTTTTACTTGTTTTGCCTATAGGCTAGGAATGTGTTTTGCACGATGGAAGTTCATGGCCTACCATCTTGTAGATACAGAACAGTCTACGTGAAATGAGCCTTGTTCGGCTCAATTATTTAGTTGTATAATATATGATACTTCAGGCTGACTAATTGCCTATCGAATGTATCACATAAGGTCAAGTGCAACTCGTTTTCATGATAATAGTAGCATCCGCCACAAACTCACAAACATTACCTTGCCTGTTATATTGTGAACTACCAACTCCCTCTGGAAGTAACAGCTGTCAGTGAACAGAAGACTGTTGTTAGCCCTGAAAGTTATAAGCAACGGGCATGTTGAAATGACTTATGGTCGACTACGAATACATGGTGTCAATGTTCAATAGTTGTCTTACATGACTCCAGTTAGCCTGTCAATAAACTAATCCTTGCAAAACATCCGTGAACATTGTTATCATCCTTAAAGCCTTGTTTAGATGTGCGACAAGCTCTCACACCAATTGAATATTAGAAAATGTTTTTTATCGACCAAATACTGGAGCTGATTTCGCAGCAGTTAATTTGTACGGCGTACAAAACAAGGCCACGTTTTCTTGATCAAAATCAGACATTGAATAGGTAATCGGAATTGTAATGAAAATGGCAGTTGTACAATGCCTAGACACCGAATGTATTGTTTTAGACAATTTCGTTTGAACAGTATTGTGCAGCGAATGAGTAGGGATCGGTTCAGTGAGATACTGAAGTAAGTTCACTTCAACGACAACTCACAGGCAATCCTTGATAGAGAGAATGCAAATTATGACCGCTTGTACAAAATGAGGCCGTCATTGGATCACTTCAGAGCTTATTGTCAGAACGAAGAGAAACAGGCTATCGATGAGTAAATAGTTCCCTTCAAGGGTAAGCATAGCATAGATAAGCATAGGTTATGCCCTGAAAACCACATCGTTTCAAGATCTTCGCTCGCTGTGGATTATCTGGTATGTTGTACGACTTCGCATTTTATGAACCGTGTTGTCCCAACGTCGATCAAAGTACGGGTTTTATGCCAGCTGATTTGTGACCAAGTTGGTGGAACATCTACCAAACAAAAAAACTACAATCTGTACTTTGACAACGTTTTCAACTTCAAGCTGCAGGCTCGGCTTAAAGCGGATGCGTCCCTATCGTGTGGTACAATCATGTCCAACAGACTCCGTGGGTGTCCTTTGGTGTCAGCAAAGAGGCAGAGTTGATTACAGAACATCAAAGTCGTTGAATATGACTGCCGTAACTTGGTATGACAATCGTCGAGTACTTAAACATCTACGCACCTCGGCGTAAATCCAACAGAGAATACACCTATATGGGGCAGAAAACAAAAAAAATCAGTTCCTATCTCGTCATTGATACCGAGTACAACTTGCATACGGAAGGGTTGATCTGAATTTTTACAACATTAACCACAGAAGCAAAAATGGACCACACGTATCTTCTTCTGGGTAATTTCCACAGCAACGACTAATGCGTGGCTCTTGTACCGCAAACAATATGAGCAGTTTCACGGCAGCTATACTGCATCCTACATGGACTTACTGAAATTTACAAACATGATCAGTGAAACCCTGTGCTTAGCAGAAAGAGGTCTTAGCAGTAAAAGGAAGGCGGCGCTGAAAACCGACAACGATAGTGGCTGAGGATTTGGCAGAACTATCACAAGTAGCAAGGTTGTGGTTAACCGTTGTTTGGATGCTCAAGAAGATCAGTACGCACACTGGCCAACAGTTCATTCGTCGGGACAAAGATTTCGTCTTTGTTCAAGGCTGTCATTTTTCTCCATTGCAAATGCTTTTTTATGCTTGAATAAGCCTAGAAATTGTTTTATTAAATTTCAAACATAGCTGACTTGTCTAACAATACACACCGTTTTGACCATCTGTTGGGACCACGATTTAATAATTTGAGAATAAAGGTCAAAATAAACTATCTACGAATCAAACAGTAATTTTACATTAATTTATTACTAAAGCGAATGGAATACAATCGTTTTTCCATTTTTTGTTTTTGAGCTCAGCCGAATGAATCATATATGACCACACTTCAAAAAAGGGCAAAACACAACTCTGAATTTTCTGAAATTTGAACGTTTTGCTAGTGCACGCAAGTGTACTACATGTGCCAACTTACAATATCGCAAGTTGAAGAAAACTGTTGCCGGTCTGAAAGGGTTAACACCACCCCTAAGCAATGTAACTCACGCGTCCAGATGGTCATTTCTTTAAAATGAGCGCTGTTGCAATGGAGATGAGAAACCACTGAACAGAAGCGATTCTGTATTAAACGGTGATTAAAAGAGTTTCGTATCTGGCGGAGCATGTTACGCTGACATGAAAATACATTGCAAAATCCTCAGCTTAGGAATGTGGACGAATGCACTGCTGGTATGGTCATCATCAATGACATGTAGTTCACAAGAACAATTTCTTTGCCGACTATAACGACATTCGCTCGGTTCACTTGCTCTGTGCCGTCGGTTCGCTGTATCGCTCTCATCGTAAGTGTTTACCTTTGCAGTCCTTCCTACATAATTTCGTCCTTTTCTCTTCTGGTATCCCTTTTCTTTTATTAATAACCTCTTGCCTTTTTCTCACTCTATTTTCTCTCGCCCTCTACATTTTCTCTCTCTTTCTTAATCTGGTATTTTCTTTCTTTCTATCTAACATGGGGTTCATCATGTGTGACTTGTGCACAACCCATACATGGTAAGAGTAAAGTTGCACACTGCTCAGTGTGTAAACAAGCCGAATATGCGCCTTGTGTTTTCGGGTCAATAAACAATCCCTCCCAACAGGTTCTTACTAGCTCGATGTTCATTTTTGGTGACCTGCTCTCCTTGCCGTGAGCTCCTTTTGTCCATTCTCGATAAATCCAAGTCCACTAGTTTACAAGCTCTTTCGCAGGAATCTTTGGTACCTAGCTATTCCACAAATGGAAAACTCTAAGACCTCGTTTCGAAATTAAACTCTCGACTCAGCTGCATAGAAAAATTACTGACCCAAACGCTCACTACATCTGGACAATCGTTTGCCTCAGTAGCTTTCAGCACCAACGACGTCACTTCCTCCCCTCCTCGCAAACTCAGTCCGAAACTCTCTAATTCAGACCATAAGGTCAATGTTGTTCTCACTGGTCTACTTGAACCCAAAACCAGAACCACCAACAGCAAAAAGCTCGCGGATTATGAGTCCGCGCACAAGATCCTTACTTATCTCTGCGAAGAGACCATCTTGATTGATGATGTCTACAGAAGGGGACGTATGAAAGATGACTCCCCACGACCTCTTATGGTAAGATTTAAATCCGTATGGGACATTGAGAAAGCACTATCCAGACGTACCAATCTCAAAGACTTCCCGGATGGTAAGATTTTCATTCAAGCGGATCTGCCCCCTAAAAGATAGAGCAATACTTTCTTAGGTTCTACGCAAAAGACGGCAGTTAATCGCAGCGGGACACCCCTTTGATCGGAATTCTGAATTAATAAGCTCCAATTGTTTCTGAAAGGGAACTTAGTCTCACGTCCATCCAGTGCTGAACAGGCTTCTGGATAAGCAAACCAAATGGACCCCAATATTCCTCTATATCCCTCCAATCACCAGCGAAATGTGGTACAGGTTTCTCTTTAATTGAGGAGAGCACTTCGAATGAGTTCAGCGTTACTGAGGGCAATCAAGATTCAAAAAACAAGTAGGGACAAAGCAGTCTTTGTTTCTCCCACTTATCAATAGGCCTTCAGCTCTCAAAAATGTGTGTTCTCTCCCAGAATGTTATTCCAGCATGCTAATATTTAATGCAAGAAGCATCTGCAATAAACTCCACTTACTTGAATTATATACAAACCAATTTAAATCACTGATATCATCATAACTGAATTTTGAACTCACCCTTACATAGAGAACAATGAGTTAACGCTACCCAACTATGCACTATTCAGAAATGATAGAGCCAACAAAAAGGGTGGTAGTGTACTTCTATATGCTCACAGAAAACATTACCGACCAGCCTAGAAGTACTACCTACCCTATATTGCATAGACACTACCTGGTGCTCACTGAAGCTACCAAACAGAAGCGTGCCATAGTGGGAGTTGTTTATCAATCACCAAATGTAGGGTAGCTGCGGACGCTAAACTAACTACAATCCTTCAAACTTTACGGGAACTATCGCGCAGCAAGGTGATTATTCCGGGAGGCGAATTTAACTTCCCGATATCACTTGGCATCATGACTATACTCAGCATCCGTCTTCGCGACAAACAGTACTGTCACTAATCGACGACCTATTTTTATCCAAACTAGTACGTAGACCTACTAGAGGTAACAGTACTATCGATCTCCTCTTTACTAATCTCCCTGAATTATTTTCCAATGTTGATGTAATCGAACCCTTTGGTGAATCTGATCATGGGATCATCCATGCCTCTCTCAAAGTCTCCAGCCCTGTCGCTCTAATCAAACCTTTTTATGACTACAACCACTCTAACTGGGCCAACTATAGAAAAGTCCTATTAACTTGTGATTGGAATACTATTTTCGACACCACCTCCATCGAGCACATTTGGACAGACGTTTCTCACAATCTGAGAATTTCTCGTAACCCTGCTGTTCCACAAAAGCATCCCCGTCCACGAAGCCATCATCCACCTCGGCATTGCGTTGATCTCAAACGTGCCCTCCTTGCTTTTCATCATCTTAGCTCTGATCAGGCTAGAGAGAATCTAAGAAAAGCTGAAAGAGAATTCAAAGCGCTACGAATAAAATGCATACTTTGATTTGAGTCCAGTTTAACACGTAAAATTTCGTCTAACCCCCGCGGATACTGGAAATTAATTAATCGTAAGAGCCTGGACCACAAATCTATTACATGTCTTAAAGACCCCAGTAGTAATATTGTGATTCGAAACGGATTGATGCGCCAATTTGTAAACGACACCTTTATTAACACCAATTGCTCCAGCGGTGTTGTTACTTTACCTGTTCCCCTCTCCGTCACCCCGGCCACTTTAGGTTTTGTTTTCCATCTTTGTTATTCTCAATACCCTGCGGAAGCTTGGTAATCTCACTTCCACTGGACCTGATGAAATCCCTTATATTCTTCTAAAGAAAGCCGGACCTCTCCTTGCCGAAGAACTTTCCATGTTATTCAATCGTTCCTTACAACTCGCCTGTCTTCCCAAGGAATGGAAACCTCCATAATCAACTGATTATCAATCTAATGACCAGCTCCATCCATATAATTATCGTCCTATAAGCCCACCTGTTCTACCGTCCGTTTATGGAAAGGATAATCTGCAAGGAAATTCTACCGTTCTGGTTAAATCATGGCCTCATTAACGCCTCTCAGTTTGGTTTTATCCCTGGCAAATTCACTGAGTTACAATTGTTGAATTTCACCGAATTTGTTACCAAAACTCTAGATAATGGAGGAACTGTTGATATCATTTATATTGACCTCGCCAAAGCATTCGACTCTGTTAATCATGAAGCCCTCCTATTTAAAATTTACCTTATGGGTATCCAGGAACCACTACTAGGCTGGATAAAGACTTCCTCCACCAGCGCTCCCAAGCAGTTAAAATTGATGGCGAAATTTCATTCTTCCAATCAATCCCTTCTGGGATACCCCAGGGTAGTGTCTTTGGCCCTCTACGTTGCACTGCTTTTATTAATGATATTGATGACTGCACAAAAATTCTGCCACATACTAAAATGTGCCGATGACATCAAAATATTTGCACGCGTAGACAGGACAAAACCATTAGACATGTGACATAACGTTCAAGAAGACCTCAAAAGAATTTAAACCTGGACCCATCCATGGGGCTTCAAAATAAATGCAACAAAGTCATTTCACATGAATTTCGGCAAATTGAGAATCAGCTCCCCTATTATCTAAACGGTAAACCGATAGTGACTTTAAACTCGATATGTGACCTCGGTATCACCTTTACTAACGATTTCAAATTTCATAAACATTGCTCCATTATTGCCAACAGGGCACAAAGACTTGTATTATTTTTATCCAGAACTTTGATCTCCAGACATTCCTCGAGTTTAATGCCGGCATACAAATCTATAATAAGATCCCTCTTAGAATACTGCTCCCCAGTTTGGACCAGTGGTTTGAAAAAGGATATCGTTAAGATTGAGGCAGTTCAGCGAAGATTCACACGTTTATTAAATAATTTAGAAAAGCATCCATATGCGATTCACTTAGATAGAACGAATTTGACGGCACTATCAGATAGGAGGCACATAAACAACATGTGCAGCGTCTACAAAATGATCATAACTGCACAAGCAGATTCCTTTTTCTCGTTGATGCAAACTAATAGGACGCGAGGCCATGCACTGAAACTGGGAAAACCAAAAATTAGAACACGTTTGCGTCAACGCATCAGAACACACTGGTCAACCTGACCCATCAGAACACACTTGATAAATAGGTAAATAAATATGACGACGAACGGCGGCAGACCGAACACGACTAAAAGACGGCATGATGCGCAGTATCGACATTCATTTCCGTGCAAATTAAAAGTTGGAAACAAAGAATGAACTTGACGATAATAAGGCTACTCTGGTGCACCTGTCAGCTGAGCATCTCCCAAAGCATTTTAAGTTAAGAAACAGTTGTCCTCGTATGGATTTTTTAAGTTAAGAAACAGTTGTCCTCGTATGGATTATCGCGTATGAAAAGCAAATACCGACTGGTGGAAGAGCTTGAAAATGAACTATCCGAAGATGCTGTTCAGTTTGTTTAGATATATTTGCACATTTCATGCTCTGTATAAGCGGTCAACCTGACCCATCAGAAGCCACTTAATAAGTAAATAAAAGACCGAGAGCGCAAATGCCTACGTTGAGCTTTTCGCCAAATTAGTAAAACGATCATTCTTTCAACATCTAATTCGTAAACTCGAATTGCTTCATGCAGCAGGTTCATTTACATAAATGGGAAACCTTTTTTGTTGTTGAGAGGTTTCGTACTTCCTGAGTGTATCACTGTTTGAAAAATGATGTTTTCCAAATGACAACATGTAAGTGGAATGCAGTTTTGCTAAATGAAGTGTTGGTTTTATTTTGGAGAGAAGTTTACTTTTTACCTGAGTGTTGTTGACCATAAAAAAGGGACGGAAAATTCTAGTTTGCAAGATAATGAATGATCGTAAAAAATTGTGCACTCTTGCTTGCTAAAATTTTGAGACTGAGAAGTAATGTGCAAACGTTCAACATTTTCATTCCTCTTAGCGACCATACATGGAAAATGAAAACAAGTCAAACAGTTTTGCATATTTTGTTTTCCGTTTGGTCGACAATATGCAGAAAAATGTGGGGAAAAGTCACCACGCTGAATTTATTTCACATCCACTCAAGTGTTGTTGTAAACATGTCTCTTAAAAAGAGATAAAATGCCCATTGTAAAATTGTTCGTCACGCAGTTAGGTTTTCAGCCAACTTCAAAAAGTTGTCCTTTTGTTAGTGTCTGAACTGTAGAACTTTCACTGGAAAGCTGACTGAATTGTGTTTGAAAACAATCGTGGCGTCGAAATCGAACCTATTCATTTGTGTAAGTAAAAATAATGTTTTCGTTCTGAGATAAGGAAATTTCTAAATCCTTGACATAATATGGTTTG
>JAJBBP010000134.1:0-28128 GCA_021464625.1 Proterorhinus semilunaris | reverse complement strand
CCTCGAAGTGATTGTGAGTTTTTTTACATTTCGGCTTTCTCAAAATCAACTCTGTGTGCCCGCAGCTGATAAGCAGGTTGCAGTATGAGTTTTTCTAAACTGGCGCCTTAGCGAAAATTATGTATTCCACTCCAACCATATGTGGTCTTCTAAATTGCAATAGGCGATTGTTCGGCTTTTTACCAAGTCCAGGTCTTTTTTGCGCGTAGCTCTCGTTACTTTACACGGATACAACTCTTTAAAGATGGTCATGGACTTTATGTTTGTCTGGGATTTGTGCGGTAAGGTCCATGTGTCCTGTGAATAGGTAACAACCCTACCTCGGAGGATGGGTGGTTATTAAAAACAGGATTCATTGGTTTACTATTGAAAACGGAGCTTTCGAAGGCGACTGTCTTCGTCATCAGCGTAAGAACAACTCTTTTCGTAACGTAAGATACAACTCTTTTCCAATTCACTTATACCATTCTTTCCCATGCTTTCGTTAATGCAATACTAGTGAACCTAGTTTTCATTTTCTGTCCTACTCAGACAAAACAAGTGTCCTGTCACGGGCAAAGAAGACGCCGGTGTGACTAACTCCAACCCAAGCGGCGGTTCCCTGTGGACCAGCACAAGGTATTATCATAATTTGATCATTTCCACTTACACGTCCGTTCAGTCGAACTTTGCTGTTTGACCGCCTGAAGTCTCCTGTTACCGGAATTTCTATCCCGAAACGATCGGCTCCGGCTACCGCAACAAAGGCGTTTGAACTCGCGAAGAAGCGTTGTGGCAACCATAAAGAGGTTAGTTTTGTTTATTATTTCAAACCACACGTAATTATTTTCCAGAAAGACAAATCGGCTAAGCCAAGCGTCGCTGGCCCGTCGACTGACCGCGGTCAAGAGTCGAAAAAGGTATATGAATGGTTAATTAGTACGATAGCATCACATTTGCCAATTCCAGTCGCAGAAACCTCCCGTTGCGTTGACGATGAAACCGCCATCCATGACTGCTTCCTCGTCGTCTCTGGATCGTGGTAAAGCGGACAAGAAAGTAAAGAGCAGCCATGCCACTTGCACGTGTGAGATGTATTGTTTTGCAGAATACCATGGTTTGCCCCAAACGTCTGGATATTGCTAGAAGCGCTTCATCGGCGTCGATCGAGCGTCGAAAGGGTCCCACAAAGATTGTACCCTTTACGTTCGCAACGGACAAGCGCCACGACTACTACGTAACTAAATTAAGCTCAAAGATCGAGGAGAACGCTAGTAAACCGCCGGCTCCTGGCGTATTCAAAAATCCGTCAAAACTCATTCAGAAGCCAAAAATTCTAACGAGTAAATAGCAGCGATTACGACCACCACATGCGCGATGCTGTCTTCTTATTTCAGAACCGGTGGAGTTCAAGTTTACAACGGCTGCGCGAGCTAAGGAAAAGGATAAGATGAAGGAGTATGTAAATTCAAGAAAAGATGTTTACGCCAAAGTGGCGGCTGAGCTGAAAAAAGGTGAAAACCATGCGCAAGATACCAATGCTGGAAAGATACAGAAACCTGGCAATGTGGGTGCCAAAATGGTGAAGATTCACACGAAACTTGAACCGTTCGCAGGTATTTTCATAATATTGCAACGTTTGGCGTTAATGTTCATTTTTAGGCAGCAGTGACCCAAAGCCGACCATAGACAACCGTCTGCGCAAGCCTGGTCGACAGCTTCATTACGGCAAAGTTGCTCATCTCCAACGATGGACGTCGTTAATTCTTCATTGTTTCCCTCATGGAACATGGCTTTGTGCTGCCTTTTGATTAGTAGTTTTACCGAATAAAACATCCAATGACCAAGTCTGCTTTTTGGCATTGAAATGATTTACGCAAGCTCATTTCCATGTGACATTCGCATATATGGCACCAACAAAGAACGTGGCCGAATATCAGCACAAATCCTAACCATGGAAACATTACGTGTCCTGGACTTCGCAGGTCACGCGGTCACAGTAATGAATGTACTGGACATTTTCTACCCGTACCTTTACCGCACAAAGCATCTGCGTAAAACATCAACCCGAATTATGCCTTCGAAACATACAGGGTAAAGCAAAAATTGCTGCATCCCAGCGGAATCAACCAGTGATTGCGCTGTAATAACAAAAAACACTTAAAACAAATTCAAGCATAAGCTTGAAATTATGCGATTCTCAGGGAACATCACTTCTTGAACGGAAATCACTCATTCCCTTCGGCCATTGACAGGGTGATCAAAGTTGAACCAGTTACATGCACCCAAGCAAAGCATTACAGGTCGAAACAAATTCATTCTCTGCCAATTACCATCTCATTAACGGCGGATCTACTATTAGAAAAAATATAGAAAAAACAGCAAAATGCCATCACATGTGATAAAAACATTTCTGAAGAGATTGTAATATTTATTGCGACGTTTTTAAATGAATGCGACGTATTGAAGTCGCTTCGTATCGTTCCCTGTTCATACAAATAATTCGAAATTAACAATAATGGTACGACTGGTTCTGCAGATTGACAATTTCAAAAATCAACGCACACAGCCGCAACCCTCTGAAACGCCTTCTTCGTTTCGCGACGGTCCAATTAAAGAACATGCAACTCAAACAATGAAACAAGATATCCATCCGTTTCAATATTTTATTGCAAACAATTTCTGTAATTAATGTTCGAAAACTGTTGCAATCAAAAAATGAAACGCAGAAACGTTTAAACTGATCATCAATATAACACATAAACACTACTCACAAACATAATAAATATTCCGCATGGATGGTAAAGATTGAGTGCTTTAAACTTAAATGAGATTTTAAACCGTCAGTGAATACAAAACATAAACACTACTCACAAACAATAAATATATGGCATGCATTATGAAGATTGAGTGTTTTAAACTCAAGTCTGATTTTAAAGTGAAATCAACGATTGAGCAACGAAGCTGAATCAGTTCATTCGATACAGGTCAGCCGACCACACGCAGTCGGTTGATGCGTACTCCTTAGCCAGAGACGGTGACTACATTCGCTTCTGTTCAACGGAGCAGAACGAACGTAGCCGTCATGGAGGTAGCTAAAGAAGCAAGTGCTAAGTTAAACCTGAAACTGAACTAGCGTTGTACGTTACAGGTCCCCTAAATTTACCGCACGTCTACTGTTGGATTAGTTACAATGTAGAAAAAGATGCCAGAAGACCCGTGAAGATGAAAAACTAATTTCCGGCTACTTGCTTGATGCCATCGACCCAACTATTGCATCGATCTCAAGCAAGGTGTTGTTTGTACATTCATTTTACGCGTTCACGACATTCACGAAACAACCAATATAAGCACAAATAAAAGTTACACTACGAGCAAATCACGGTGTTATCATGAAGTGTTCAAACGACTCACAATTCGCATCCGGTAGCATAAGCTGAACGATGCAAGTTTTGAGCAACAGTTGTGTTTCTAACGTGGCTGAGGATAAGAAACAATAAAAGGAAATATCACGATTACACTGTCAGTTAATTGTCTGGGATTTGTGCGGTAAGGTCCATGTGTCCTGTGAATAGGTAACAACCCTACCTCGGGAGGATGGGTGGTTATTAAAAAACAGGATTCATTGGTTTACTATTAAACACGGAGCTTTCGAAGGCGACTGTCTTCGTCATCAGCGTAAGATATCGAAGGCGTAAGATATATATACTATATCTTACGCTGATGACGAAGACAGTCGCCTTCGAAAGCTCCGTGTTTAATAGTAAACCAATGAATCCTGTTTTTAATAACCACCCATCCTCCCGAGGTAGGGTTGTTACCTATTCACAGGACACCTGGACTTTACCGCACAAATCCCAGACAAACATCAAGTCCATGACCATCCAAAATAACAACTTATTTGGCAGTCAGTTAATTGGTAGAAAGCTGAAATGAACAGAAACGAAATTTATTAAACAATGTTGTTTTTTTCAATCCGTTTTTCATTTGGAAGAGGTGTACGGTTTGGCGTCCGTTGTTCATCTAGTCTTCAGGTCTTGTGTTACTTCAATCATTGAAGAAAGTCCAACACTGACGAATGAAAGAACAAGGAAAGAGAAACAATCTCTTTAATAAGACCGGAGCTTTCAGAGACCACTGTCCCCGTTACCACCGGATGATGTTATTGCGAATCCACATGTTATTGGGATATATATGACCAAGGGGCCGGGTCACCGGAAGGTGTCAGCGCAACAGCCTGTCAGGTCAATCAAAGTCTGCCAACCACATCGTTGACCTGTAGGCCGATGTCTCTGTTGTAACAATCCAGCCTTTGGATGGCCAAAGCTTCTTTGATCTTCCTTTTAGCAAAGTCCGTTTCTCTGGAAACCGGTTTGATGTTGAAAACTCGGTTCTCAGCAACCCAAATTTCCAAATGTTCTACTATTGCTGAGCATTGCTTCGCTGCCATCATCCTTTGTAGTGGAATCCAGCTTGGGTGGTCGTCCTCTTTCGGTCTTCTTTCCTTCTGCACGGTTCTTGGCCTTGATGTACCTTTTAAGGGCCGCCAAGTGATCCCTGAACCTTTGGCCAATAGTACCCCCGGTTTCCCCTATGTAGCGTCCCTTCACAACTACACAAAATGTCGTAGATAACATAATAACCATGTTTTTCCTCTTCGTAACCATTTTTTTCCTCTTCGTTCATTTTGGTCTTGTCTGAACGTTGAATGTCCCTGATGGAGGATGGGAACTGATTGTAGATCTTGCATTTCCCATGCAGGTGTTTCTTTAATGTTAAACTTAAGTTGTCATAGTAAGGGACACAGATGGTTGGGATGTTGCATAAGGGTTTTTTCTTCTGTCCTGTCTTCAGCCAGCGAAGTCTTCGATTGATCATTCGTGATATCCAGGTCTTCAGGTATCCATCATTAAACAGGCTTCTTGATACATGTCTTATTTCATCCATCAATAATTTCCTGTCGCACAAACGGACAGCTCGGTCGACAAGGGTATTCACTAGTCCAATCTTCACTGAGTCTGAGTGATAGGATGTGAAATGGAGGTATCAGTAAGGGTGCGTGGCTTTCCTGTAGACTTTGGTTTCCAGCCTTTTTCTTCGCCTGGACAGGTGAATGTCCAAGAATGGGATCGTTCCCTTGATTTCTCTTTCAATTGTGAACGATATTGTGCCAGGGAATACCTTTTTCAAGGTATCCAAAAACATATCCTCGTATCCATGATGACAGATTGCGAGGATGTCGTCCACGTATCTCTTGAAAAATCTAGGTACTTCATCAGGCTGGGCTTGAGAGAAGGCCAGTTCTTCGAAGTGTTCCATGAATGTTTCAGCCATTACAGGTGACAGCGGGCTTCGCATTGGTACGCCCTTTTTGTTGTCGGAAAAAACTTCCATAAAAACGAAAGTAATTTCCTTTAACAAGGCATAACTGAACGAGTTGGCAGATCTCATCAGGACATAATGATGTTCGATCCTTCAGTAAGGGGTCCTTCGTGAGTATCTGCTTCGTCAGTTCGATGGTATATTCCAATGGGATATTCGTAAAGAGGTCTTTGACATCGAAACGTACTAAGATTTCATCAGGTGAAACCCGTAAGTTCTTTATCTCGGACCTCAGTTCGAATGAATTCTTCACATAAGAACATCTTCTACGTTAGCGGGTGTAGAATCTGACTAAGGCATTGTGCCAAGTCTCTTGTGAGACTGTTGACACTTGAAACCACAGGCCGAAAAGGAATTCCATCCTTGTGTATCTTCGGTAGACAGTAGAATTCAGGTGGTTGGAAGTGTTGCGGAAACTTCAATCTTGTTAGAATCTTTTGGAGCTTGATGTCGCTCGTCTTCTGCAATATATTGTAGATGACGCTGACGCTCCATTTCCTGATATCCTCCGTAGGATCCGCGGAAAGGCTAGTGAAGGTGTCTCGTTGGAGAAGATCATTTGCTTTCGCAAGATAATCTTCCCTGTTGAGAACCACGGTGACGCAGCCTTTGTCCGCTTTCGTTATCAGGATTGATTCGTCCTTCTTGAGGTTTCGTAGTGCCAGCCTTTCCTCCTTCGGCATGTTAGGGGGTACTCGGCTGGGCACTTTCTTCAAAACTTCCGCAACCTCCATCCTGATGTTCTGACTTATCGAAGGGTCTACGTTGCGTAAGGATCTTTCCGTGGAGGATATGATGTCGTTGTAGCACAGGTGATGGGGTGCTGCGGAGAAGTTCAAACCACGGTTTAGGTCTGACAGTTCGACTGAATCTAAGTTAGAACTTATACTTTTTTATTTTTTTATATAGAACTTTTTTAGAATTTTAGCAACGTCGTATATAAGAATTAATTGAACATTTGTTGAATAAAATTACCTACCCGCACTGCTGACGTTTCACCCACGACAAACGTTTCTTGAAACTTTCTACTACCAACTGTCGTTTTGGCGACCTGCAAACAACCTTAAAATTATAAAAAATACCTGAATTATGCAAAATTTACTAGCGACTCAGGACCCATCGTATCGCGGTCAGGTAATGTAGTTTCCTATAAAAAAGAATTTTATGGCTTTGCAGAAATCATCCCCTAATACGGCAAGTGCACCTTCCCATGTATTTTGGGCGTGAAAACCGCCAAATTTGAGCTCAACTAAATAATGCCTACCATGCAACGAGGCTTGTCTGAATTTGTCGCAATGCTTCCTACGATAAACGTCTTCTTGAAATCACGACTAATCGAAGCAGGATTTTCCGGCTAAAACCTGACTTTAAGCCAGGAGCAACGGTGGCATTTTGCGTTTACCTCTGACATTAAAACGGAATGCTCAAGGATTCCGTACGTTACATTTTTCGCCTCGAAAAAGCATTTCACGTCGAATGTGAAGTACATTTTTGGAAACTAACAGTTTCGTTAAATGTAGCCTGTTGAACTGGGTTCGTTGGAGTATTGTGAGGATCAGAGTTTTGCAGCGACGGCACATCCTTGACTCGAGAAACATCCGTATGCGAAGTACTACTTTCTACCTACAAAAAGTGTTTATGGTTAATTAATATATATATTTTAATTTCTGATATCCGTCAATTTTACACCGCTCGTCTGGCCGTTCGGCCGCCGCGTTGCGACTGTTGAGCAATTGACTTTCGCCAAAAGGCAGCCTTGCGACAAGCACGCTTCTTCTTCGACGAGCGCTCAAAGTTGCACTTTTCGTTTTTTCCAATTTTTCTAATTATGCAAGCCGTTTCGGCGGCAGCCTGGGTGCAACGTTTGATTGGTATTCGATCGTTTGTTGCCCAGTAAAACTTTGTCTCTGCATTCGCTTTGGTCGCGGCGAAATGAACATTCGGACGAATGCCGACGCATTAAAAATGAGTCGAGCTTGATTACTAATTGGTCAATTTTCGGTCAAAATCGAACTCTTTGTGACAGGGTAACGTCGCGACCGACGAACATCCGCCACCCAGTCGACGGTTCGTTGCACGCGCCTAGCCTTGATCTGGGTTATAGGCTATGTGGCTTTGTCTACGTTTGCTTCGTTCCGGCTACGTTTGCGTTTCAGTGCAAACTTGGCGAATACAAATGTGTTCACTTTCGTACTGTAGATTATCAAATATTGACCACAATTTTTTTTCCAACTCTCCTGCCCATGCCCATTGCTCGCGTCGCTTGGCAGGGCCCCTCATTTTTATAATTTTTGACATCTTTTTTTTGCTCTGCAATATTACTACCTGCTCATCTTTTGTAAGCTAAATGTTGTTTACGTCGACCTGTGCTCGGTGTTGTTCCGTCTTTGTTGACGTTTGTTTTTGTTTTTTTCCAGACGCTGTCAAACTGCGATCAAATACAGCGTGCGCGCGTCAGCACTGTACGTCGTTGCAACTGTTGCAGCATGTTGGTAAGGTAATTATTATTATTATTTCAGTGTGGTCGTTTATTGGCACTTATTTTGTACGTCTAGGACACGGAAGAAAAAAAACAACAACAACAACTTTCTGCTAAAACGCTGACGACGACATGCCTACAGGTAGTTTGGTCAATTATTTGTTTCAATCATGTTGCATCGCTTGCCCGCCGGCCGGTCGGCCGGCCGATTTACGCTGTATTGCTACCATTTTTTTCCGTTCACACGTTTGTGCGATGCAGTATCGTACAAACACAAGTGTGACAAACAACAAGTCCATCACCATATACAATAACAACTTACCTGGTAATTGTCCGAGGTGTTCATCTTTTGTAGCCTAAATGTTGCTTACGTGAATTGTTTTGCAGATGTGTTGTTTTCGCGGCGTTCGACTGCGTTGCTCTTTTTGTGTGCCTCCATTTTTTTGACGTTTGTTTTTTTTCCGATGTTTTTTGTAGATTTCACCATATAGTGTTGAAAAAATCGGGCTTAAAGGCGAACGAGTTGTCGTATTTACTCCTCAATACAACAACAACAACTGGCTTGTCGTGTAGTTCTTTATTGACACGTATTTTGTACGCTTACGCCATCGACGAAGACGCCCTGCAGGCTACCACGTCCTTACAGGTACGTCAATCGTTTGCCGTTTTATTCATGCAATACCAGTAAAACAGATGAAATCTCATTTGCAGGTCGACGACGTGGTGCAGTAATTTTTTTGACCGCCACACATGTGTGAACGATACAACCCCAGCGTGGGGGGGGGGGGTGTCGGCCGTCGAAATGACAACTGTTGGCATGTAGGTAAGGTAATTATTTTTGTTGTGTATTCCGTTATTCACATCTTTTTTGAAAATTCGCTTAGGCCAGGAGGACAGGTCTGTGGATGTGGATAGGCACAGTGATAGGACAGGCGTGTGGATAGGCACAGCGATAGGACAGGTCTGTGGATATTCACAGCGATAGGACAGGCCTGTGGATAGGCACAGCGATAGGACAGGCCTGTGGATAGGCACAGCGATAGGACAGGCCTGTGGATAGGCACAGCGATAGGACAGGCGTGTGGATAGTCACAGCGATAGGACAGGCCTGTGGATAGGCACCGCGATAGGACAGGCCTGTGGATAGGCACAGCGATAGGACAGGCCTGTGGATAGGCACAGCGATAGGACAGGTCTGTGGATATTCACAGCGATAGGACAGGCCTGTGGATAGGCACAGCGATAGGACAGGCCTGTGGATAGTCACAGCGATAGGACAGGCCTGTGGATAGGCACAGCGACAGGACAGGCCTGTGGATAGGCACAGCGATAGGACAGGCGTGTGGATAGTCACAGCGACAGGACAGGCCTGTGGATATTCACAGCGATAGGACAGGCCTGTGGATAGGCACAGCGATAGGACAGGCCTGTGGATAGGCACAGCGATAGGACAGGCCTGTGGATAGGCACAGCAACAGGACAGGCCTGTGGATAGTCTCAGCGACAGGACAGGCCTGTGGATAGTCACAGCGATAGGACAGGCCTGTGGATAGGCACAGCGATAGGACAGGCCTGTGGATGTGGATAGGCACAGTGATAGGACAGGCCTGTGGATAGTCACAGCGACAGGACAGGCCTGTGGATAGGCACAGCGATAGGACAGGCCTGTGGATAGTCACAGCAACAGAACAGGCCTGTGGATAGTCTCAGCGACAGGACAGGCCTGTGGATAGGCACAGTGATAGGACAGGCCTGTGGATAGGCACAGCGATAGGACAGGCCTGTGGATAGGCACAGCGATAGGACAGGCCTGTGGATAGGCACAGCGATAGGACAGGCCTGTGGATAGGCACAGCGACAGGACAGGCCTGTGGATAGGCACAGCGACAGGACAGGCCTGTGGATGTGGATAGGCACAGTGATAGGACAGGCCTGTGGATAGGCACAGCGATAGGACAGGCCTGTGGATAGGCACAGCGATAGGACAGGCCTGTGGATAGTCACAGCGATAGGACAGGCCTGTGGATAGGCACAGCAACAGGACAGGCCTGTGGATAGTCTCAGCGACAGGACAGGCCTGTGGATAGTCACAGCGATAGGACAGGCCTGTGGATAGGTACAGCGATAGGACAGGCCTGTGGATGTGGATAGGCACAGTGATAGGACAGGCCTGTGGATAGTCACAGCGACAGGACAGGCCTGTGGATAGGCACAGCGATAGGACAGGCCTGTGGATAGTCACAGCAACAGAACAGGCCTGTGGATAGTCTCAGCGACAGGACAGGCCTGTGGATAGGCACAGTGATAGGACAGGCCTGTGGATAGGCACAGCGATAGGTCAGGTCTGTGGATATTCACAGCGATAGGACAGGCCTGTGGATGGGCACAGCGACAGGACAGGCCTGTGGATAGGCACAGCGATTGGACAGGCCTGTGGATAGTCACAGCAACAGGACAGGCCTGTGGATAGTCTCAGCGACAGGACAGGCCTGTGGATGTGGATGGATGTGGATAGGACAGGCCTCTGGATAGGCACAGCGATAGGACAGGCCTGTGGATAGGCACATCGATAGGACAGGCCTGTGGATAGTCTCAGCGACAGGACAGGCCTGTGGATGTGGATAGGCACAGTGATAGGACAGGCCTGTGGATAGGCACAGCGATAGGACAGGCCTGTGGATAGTCACAGCAACAAAACAGGCCTGTGGATAGGCACAGCGACAGGACAGGCCTGTGGATAGGCACAGCGACAGGACAGACATATGGATAGTCACAGCGATAGGACAGGCCTGTGGATAGGCACAGCGACAGGACAGGCCTGTGGATAGGGACAGCGATAGGACAGGCCTGTGGATAGTCACAGCGATAGGACAGGCCTGTGGATAGGCACAGCGATAGGACAGGCCTGTGGATAGTCACAGCGATAGGACAGGCCTGTGGATAGGCACATCGATAGGATAGGCCTGTGGATAGTCACAGCGATAGGACAGGCCTGTGGATAGGCACATCGATAGGACAGGCCTGTGGATAGGCACAGCGATAGGACAGGTCTGTGGATAGTCACAGCGATAGGACAGGTCTGTGGATAGGCACATCGATAGGACAGGCCTGTGGATAGGCACAGCGACAGGACAGGCCTGTGGATAGGCACATCGATAGGACAGGCCTGTGGATAGGCACAGCGATAGGACAGGCCTGTGGATAGGCACAGCGATAGGACAGGTCTGTGGATAGTCACAGCGATAGGACAGGCCTGTGGATAGGCACATCGATAGGACAGGCCTGTGGATAGGCACAGCGACAGGACAGGCCTGTGGATAGGCACATCGATAGGACAGGCCTGTGGATAGGCACAGCGACAGGACAGGCCTGTGGATAGGCACAGCGATAGGACAGGCCTGTGGATAGGCACATCGATAGGACAGGCCTGTGGATAGGCACAGCGATTGGACAGGCCTGTGGATAGTCACAGCGATAGGACAGGCCTGTGGATAGGCACATCGATGGGACAGTCCTGTGGATAGTCACAGCGATAGGACAGGCCTGTGGATAGGCACATCGATAGGATAGGCCTGTGGATAGGCACAGCGATAGGACAGGTCTGTGGATAGTCACAGCGATAGGACAGGCCTGTGGATAGTCACAGCGATAGGACTGGCCTGTGGATAGGCACATCGATAGGACAGGCCTGTGGATAGTCACAGCGATAGGACAGGCCTGTGGATAGGCACATCGATAGGACAGGCCTGTGGATAGTCACAGCGATTGGACAGGCCTGTGGATAGTCACAGCAACAGGACAGGCCTGTGGATAGTCTCAGCGACAGGACAGGCCTGTGGATGTGGATGGATGTGGATAGGACAGGCCTCTGGATAGGCACAGCGATAGGACAGGCCTGTGGATAGGCACATCGATAGGACAGGCCTGTGGATAGTCTCAGCGACAGGACAGGCCTGTGGATAGGCACAGCGATAGGACAGGCCTGTGGATAGTCACAGCAACAAAACAGGCCTGTGGATAGGCACAGCGACAGGACAGGCCTGTGGATAGGCACAGCGACAGGACAGACATATGGATAGTCACAGCGATAGGACAGGCCTGTGGATAGGCACAGCGACAGGACAGGCCTGTGGATAGGGACAGCGATAGGACAGGCCTGTGGATAGTCACAGCGATAGGACAGGCCTGTGGATAGGCACAGCGATAGGACAGGCCTGTGGATAGTCACAGCGATAGGACAGGCCTGTGGATAGGCACATCGATAGGACAGGCCTGTGGATAGTCACAGCAACAGGACAGGCCTGTGGATAGTCTCAGCGATAGGACAGGCCTGTGCATAGTCACAGCGATAGGACAGGCCTGTGGATAGGCACATCGATAGGATAGGCCTGTGGATATTCACAGCGATAGGACAGGCCTGTGGATAGGCACAGCGATAGGACAGGTCTGTGGATAGTCACAGCGATAGGACAGGCCTGTGGATAGTCACAGCGATAGGACTGGCCTGTGGATAGGCACATCGATAGGACAGGCCTGTGGATAGTCACAGCGATAGGACAGGCCTGTGGATAGGCACATCGATAGGACAGGCCTGTGGATAGTCACAGCGATTGGACAGGCCTGTGGATAGTCACAGCAACAGGACAGGCCTGTGGATAGTCTCAGCGACAGGACAGGCCTGTGGATAGGCACAGCGATAGGACAGGTCTGTGGATAGGCACAGCGACAGGACAGGCCTGTGGATAGGCACAGCGACAGGACAGGGCTGTGGATGTGGATAGGCACAGTGATAGGACAGGCCTGTGGATAGGCACAGCGACAGGACAGGCCTGTGGATAGGCTTTACAGAACACTTGCATTGTGGCCAAGTTGCTTGCGACAGACTCAACATCGTAGCTCGTGTTTTTTTATCAAAAAGTCAAACAACTTCTACAGTTGGTGACAACAAGGACAACGCCTACCACATGTACCAATATACTCGGCCGTACGATAGCCTATAGCTATACGATTGAGTATCAAAAACGAGGAATGCCGCCGCACATCCATCTGTTGCTTTCGAATGCCGACGAAGACAAGCCACGCATACCCGAACAGATTGACGCCAAAGTTTCGGCAGAATTGCCAGATCCGGCAATTAATCGGCGTCTGCACGTTGGAGTATGCAAATTGATGCTGCATGGGCCATGCGGCACGGATTATCCCAATTCACCGTGCATGAAAGACAATGCGTGCTCCAAGCAACAGGACAGGCCTGTGGATAGTCTCAGCGACAGGACAGGCCTGTGGACAGGCACAGCGATAGGACAGGTCTGTGGATAGTCACAGCGATTGGACAGGCCTGTGGATAGTCACAGCAACAGGACAGGCCTGTGGATAGTCTCAGCGACAGGACAGGCCTGTGGATAGGCACAGCGATTGGACAGGCCTGTGGATAGTCACAGCGATAGGACAGGCCTGTGGATAGGCACAGCGATAGGACAGGCCTGTGGATAGGCACAGCGATAGGTCAGGTCTGTGGATATTCACAGCGATAGGACAGGCCTGTGGATAGGCACATCGATAGGATAGGCCTGTGGATAGGCACATCGATAGGATAGGCCTGTGGATATTCACAGCGATAGGACAGGCCTGTGGATAGGCACAGCGATAGGACAGGCCTGTGGATAGGCACATCGATAGGATAGGCCTGTGGATATTCACAGCGATAGGACAGGCCTGTGGATAGGCACAGCGATAGGACAGGCCTGTGGATAGGCACAGCGATAGGACAGGCCTGTGGATAGGCACAGCGATAGGACAGGCCTGTGGATAGGCACAGCGATAGGACAGGCCTGTGGATAGGCACAGCGATAGGACAGGCCTGTGGATAGGCACAGCGATAGGACAGGTTTGTGCATATTCACAGCGATAGGACAGGCCTGTGGATAGGCACAGCGATAGGACAGGCCTGTGGATAGGCACAGCGACAGGACAGGCCTGTGGATAGGCACAGCGATTGGACAGGCCTGTGGATAGTCACAACAACAGGACAGGCCTGTTGATAGTCTCAGCGACAGGACAGGCCTGTGGATAGGCACAGCGATTGGACAGGCCTGTGGATAGTCACAGCGATAGGACAGGCCTGTGGATAGGCACAGCGATAGGACAGGCCTGTGGATAGGCACAGCGATAGGTCAGGTCTGTGGATATTCACAGCGATAGGACAGGCCTGTGGATGGGCACAGCGACAGGACAGGCCTGTGGATAGGCACAGCGATTGGACAGGCCTGTGGATAGTCACAGCAACAGGACAGGCCTGTGGATAGTCACAGCAACAGGACAGGCCTGTGGATAGTCACAGCAACAGGACAGGCCTGTGGATAGTCTCAGCGACAGGACATGCCTATGGATGTGGATAGGACAGGCCTGTGGATAGGCACAGCGACAGGACAGGCCTGTGGATAGGCACATCGATAGGACAGGCCTGTGGATAGGCACAGTGATAGGACAGGCCTGTGGATAGTCTCAGTGACAGGACAGGCCTGTGGATAGGCACAGTGATAGGACAGGCCTGTGGATAGGCACAGCGATAGGACAGGCCTGTGGATAGGCACAGCGATAGGACAGGCCTGTGGATAGGCACAGCGATAGGTCAGGTCTGTGGATATTCACAGCGATAGGACAGGCCTGTGGATGGGCACAGCGACAGGACAGGCCTGTGGATAGGCACATCGATAGGACAGGCCTGTGGATAGTCACAGCGATAGGACAGGCCTGTGGATAGGCACATCGATAGGACAGGCCTGTGGATAGTCACAGCGATAGGACAGGCCTGTGGATAGGCACAGCGACAGGACAGGCCTGTGGATAGGCTTTACAGAACACTTGCATTGTGGCCAAGTTGCTTGCGACAGACTCAACATCGTAGCTCGTGTTTTTTTTATCAAAAAGTCAAACAACTTCTACAGTTGGTGACAACAAGGACAACGCCTACCACATGTAGCAATATACTCGGCCGTACGATAGCCTATAGCTATACGATTGAGTATCAAAAACGAGGAATGCCGCCGCACATCCATCTGTTGCTTTCGAATGCCGACGAAGACAAGCCACGCATACCCGAACAGATTGACGCCAAAGTTTCGGCAGAATTGCCAGATCCGGCAATTAATCGGCGTCTGCACGTTGCAGTATGCAAATTGATGCTGCATGGGCCATGCGGCACGGATTATCCCAATTCACCGTGCATGAAAGACAATGCGTGCTCCAAACGTTACCCGAGACGTTTTTTGTCGCATACTGTCTTGGAAGAGGCCCAATTTACTGAATACAGACGCCGAAATGATGGTCGAACAGTTACGAGACGACGATACGCATTTGACAACCGATTTGTCGTACCATACAATGCGAAGCTAATTCTACTCCTCGACGCACATATCAATGTCGAGCACTGCATAGGACAAGTCAACAAGTATCTGTTCAAATACATCATGAAAGGTGGAGATATGGTTCAGCCAAAACGACAATCTGACGACGGTACAGTTGTGTACGACGAAATTGAACACTACGTCAACGGACGTTATGTGAGTTCATGCGAAGCTGCCTGGCGAGCTCTTCACTTTCTGATCCATGACCGCCGCAGTCACAGCGTCGTACGATTGGACTTGCATCTTCCGGGTGCACAGATTGTCTACTTTCCAAAGAACGCTACCCGCGAGCAACTGAACCGGGCGTTACAACGCGCAAGAGTACACTGATGGCGTGGTTTGAACTGAACCAACGCGACCCAAACGCCAGACAATATTTGTACACGGAACTTGCGTACCACTACAGGTTCGACGAAGCGAATCGAACATGGATCAGAAGAAGATATCGTACCAGCGTCTTCAGTCGTCTGTATTTTGCCTCGCCAAATCAAGGAGATCGCTTTTACTTGCGAATCCTATTACTGCGTGTACGCGGAGCTACCAGTTTTGAATTTCTCAGAACTGTCGACGGCCAACTGATGTCTACATTTGCCGCTGCATGTTGTCGCTTGAATCTGATCATGGATGATGAAGAGTGGAAACGAACCTTGGAAGAGGCACGGGGATCAAAAATGTCAGACGAGTTGCGTCACCTGTTTGTGCTAATTTGTACCCACTGCATCGTAAGCAATGCGGTGCAAATGTGGCATGACAACAAGTACTTCATGTGCGAAGACTTTGTACACAGAGGCGAAACACCGGAAGCGGCAGAGCTGTTAGCCTTACAGCAAATTGAAGTTCAACTGAGTGCTAACGGAACTTCTTGCCTTGGGTTAGGTTTGCCTGAACCACCGCCGCTGCAACACGTCGGCTGCAGTACAATTGAGATCCTTTACGACCAATCCGTGCGTACGTTGAGAGTCGACTACACAATTGCATTAGAGCAGCAACAGATTGTCGACATTTTGCCAACTCTAAACGAAGAACAAAGAACAGTTTATGACCAAATTATGGCAGCAGTGCTAAACTACCAACCGGACAGTCGCAGCTGGCCTGCTGCCTACGACAATTGTCACTTTGTGACCGGTGACGGTGGTTGCGGCAAATCGTATTTGTACAATGCCCTTATAACTGCCACGCGAGCAGCCGGACGTGTGTGCATTTCAATCGCATCCACCGGTATAGCGGCGGCATTGGTGCTCAAAAATGGTTGCACCGCTCATAAGATGTTCAAATTGCCGCTGAACAATGGTTTGCATTGTCCTTCGCTAATTTGGCCAACGGAAAGAACAGAACACGGCTTGCTTCTACGTTCGGCATCCCTAATACTTTGGGATGAGATTACAATGATGTCTCGGCATGTCGTTGAAGCCGTTGATGTGGCCATGCGCAGCGTAGCTGTTGGCAGACAAGCGCAATTACAATTTGGAGGCAAAGTGGTGGGGCTTAGCGGCGACTTTAAACAGTGCCTGCCTATAGTTCCATACGGTAGCAGGTCGCACATTATAAGATGTTGCGTAAAGTATTCAACGTTGTGGCCAAGTTTCAAGCAACACCGTTTGATTCGCAATCAAAGGACATTAGAAGATCCTGAATATGCTGCTTTTCTTCAACAAATTGGCAAAGACACTCTCCCGGCCACAAACGTTGAAGCTCCGCGAAGACAAAATGGCACAATCGTTGAACTACCAGCCGAGTGCGTTTTACCGCCGCAAAACGATATTCTGGACGCCGTTTTCGGTACAGGCGACGTATCCGAAAATGTTGTTGCCAATTCTGCGGCAATATTAACTCCTTACAACGAAGACTGTATGGAACTTAATGAACAACGCATGTTGGAGCGGATTCAGTGCGCAGCCGACAGCCAACATCGAGTATACTACAGTTTCAACGAAGCCATTTATCATGACGAAAAGATGCACGTCAATGTTACGACTGAATTTTTGAACAGTCAGAATCCTCCAAACTTTCCATCGCATAAATTGAAGCTGAAAGTTGGAGCATTAGTGATGTTATTACGCAATCTTCGTCAAGGTCTTTGCAATGGTACGCGATTGAAAGTGACCAAATTGGAACGTCGCTTAATTCATGCGACTGTCTTGACTGGCTACAGTGCTGGCAAAACAGTTCTCCTATGCAGAATACCGCTGCAAACGACGGACGATGGAAGCGATTACGTCCTTAGACGTACGCAATTCCCTCTGCGGCTATGTTACGCGATGACTATTAATAAATCGCAGGGCCAAACGTTAGATCGTGTAGGAATTTATCTACCGCGACCGGTGTTTTCTCACGGTCAGCTTTACGTCGTCGCATTGTGCCGTTCTCGCAGCCGACGTAATACTATCATAAAGGTTGTCGATATCCCAGACGTTCAAGGATCCTCCAACCTGCAACGCATATCTGCTGCAACTGCCGAAAGAAGTACGTTTACATTGAACGTCGTCTATCCTGAAGTGCTCGATGACTAAAAGTCAAAGCAACCATTGTCGTTCCGTGCAGCGTTCGCCTAGAGAGCGGTTGAACCTAGACCAGGTGACGATGACCCACTTGCACCTGACACGATGGCCTCGACGACCAACACCCCGGCGTCTGTTATGTAAATATTTTTTGTATTTCATTTTTTAAATAAATGTTTTTTATTCCTGTCTGTTAAAGTCGAACATGGTGAATAACATTTTGCCTCACAACACGTTTTCCAATTAATAATTGGTGTACTATAGAGAAACAATGTCTGGCAATTGTGAATTGCGCGACTAAATACAAAGTACACTGAACTACGTCTTACTAGCACGTAGAAAACGTTTTGTATTATAATAAAAATCAACTTAATTCCCATCAGCGCGCGCGCGAGCGCGCGCCAAAGCATCCTAGTTAATATATATATTTTAATTTCTGATATCCGTCAATTTTACACCGCTCGCCTGGCCGTTCGGCCGCCGCGTTGCGACTGTTGAGCAATTGACTTTGGCCAAAAGGCAGCCTTGCGACAAGCACGCTTCTTCTTCGACGAGCGCTCAAAGTTTCACTTTTCGTTTTTTCCAATTTTTCTAATTATGCAAGCCGTTTCGGCGGCAGCCTGGGTGCAACGTTTGATTGGTATTCGATCGTTCGTTGCCCAGTAAAACGTTGTCTCTGCATTCGCTTTGGTCGCGGCGAAATGAACATTCGGACGAATGCCGACCCATTAAAAATGAGTCGAGCTTGATTACTAATTGGTCAATTTTCAGTCAAAATCGAACTTTTTGTGACAGGGTAAAGTCGCGACCGACGAACATCCGCTATCCAGCCGACGGTTCGTTGCACGCGTCTAGCGTTTATCTGGGTTATAGGCTATGTGGCTTTGTGTACGTTTGCTTCGTTCCGGCTACGTTTGCGTTTGAGTGCAAACTTGGCGAACACAAATTTGTTCACTTTCCTACTGTAGGTTACCAAATATTGACCACAATTTTTTTGCAGCTCTCCTGCCCATGCCCATTGCTCGCGTCGCTTGGCAGGGCGCCCTTTGTTATAATTTATGACATCTTTTTTTGCTCTGCAATAATACTACCTGCTCATCTTTTGTTGTTGCGTCTTTTTTCCACACGCTGTCAAACTGCGATCAAATGCAGCGTGCGCGCGTCAGCACTGTACGTCATTGCAACTGGCAGTATATTGGTAAGGTAATTATTATTTAGTGTGGTCGTTTATTGACACTTTTTTTGTACGCCTAGGACACGGAAGAAAAAAAACCCCACAACTTGCTGCAGACGCCGCCGACATGCCTACAGGTAGTTCGGTCAATTATTTGTTTGAATCATCTTGCGTCGCTTGGCCGCCGGTCGGCCGGCCGTTTTACGCTTTATTGCTACTTTTTTTCTGTCACACGTTTGTGCGATGCAGTATCGTACAAACGTGTGATAAACAACAAGTCCATGACCATATACAATAACAACTTACCTGGTAATTACCTTTTCTTCTATAGTATTATCGGAGGTGTTCATCTTTTGTAGCCTAAATGTTGCTTACGCGAATTGTTTTGCAGATCTGCTCTTTTTGTGTGCCTCCATTTTTTTGACGTTGTTTTTTTCGATATGTTTTTGCAGATTTCACCATATGGTGTAGAAAAAATCAGGCTTGAAAGGCGACCGATTTGTCGTATTTACTCCTCAATACAACAACAAGAACTGGCTTGTCGTGTAGTTCTTTGTTGACACGTATTTTGTACGCTTAGGCCACCGACGAAGAGGGCTTGCAGGCTACCACGTCCCTACACGTACGTCAATCCTTTTCCGTTTCATTCGAATAAATAGCAGTAAAACAGATGAAATCTCATTTGCAGGTCCACGACGTGGGTGCAGCAATTTTTTTGACCGCCACCCGGATGCACTTTTAATATTTGAACGATACAACCCCAGCGTGGGGGGGGGGGGGGGATGTTGGCCGTCGAAATGACAACTGTTGGTATGTTGGTAAGGTAATTATTTTTGTTGTGTATTCTGTTATTCACATCTTTTTTAAAAAATTTGCTTAGGCCAGGGTACCACTGAAGAAGTGAACAGGCTGCGCTTGAGCTTGACTTGGACGACCGGGGGAGGGGTGCCGGCCGTCGAAATGACAACTGTTGGGATGTTGGTAAGGTAATTATTTTTGTTGTGTATTCCGTTATTCACATCTTTTTTTGAAAATTCGCTTAGGCCAGGGTACCACTGAAGAAGTGAACAGGCTGCGCTTCAGCTTGACTTCGACGACCACGTCCAATCAGGTAGGTCAATCATATATTTCAATGAAACAATAACAGTAAAACTATTAAATTTTTTTTGCAGATCCACGACGTGGTGTTGCGGTTAGTTGTCAGCCACGCGGTTGAACTTTTAAATGTGAAAGTTACAACGCCAGGGGGTGTCGTGCGTTGCAACGTTGGTTGGTTAATTAATTTTGTTGAGTCGTCGGTTATTCACAGGTGTGTGTTTTTGCGTATTCCTTAGTGCCACGGAAGAAATTGCAGACCCTGCTGCAGGCTGCGCTTCGGCTCGCCCTTACGGATAGGTCAGTCATTCGTTTCAATTAATTGTTGAAAGTTCATTTGCAGGTCCGTGACGTGGTGCTGCAGTTAGTTACTCGCCACCCGGATGCTCTTTTAAATGTGAGCGATATAACCCACACGGGGGGGGGTGTCGTGCGTTGGAAGAATGACAACTGTCAGGATGTGGTAAGCTAATTATTTTTGTTGTGTATTCGTTTATTCACACGTTTTTTATTCGTATAGGCCACGATGTTAATGAAGCGCAGGCCGTGCTTCAGGTTTTCAAAAACGAACACGCCGCTTCAGGTAGGTCAATCATTTGTTTCAGTGAAAGAATATTAGTAATAAAACTATTGAATCTGATTTACAGGTCCAGGTATGGATGCGGCACATAGTTTCCCGCCACCCGGGTGCACGTTTCCACGTGAACGATATAACCTTCTCCAGGGGGTGACGTCTATTGAATCTGATCTACAGGTCCACGACTGGATGCGGCAATTAGTTGCCCGCCACCCGGGTGCACTTTTACACGTGAACGATAGAACCTCCTCCAGGGGGTGACGTCCGTTAAAAGAATGACAACTGTCAGGATGTTGGTAAGCTAATTATGTTTGTTTCGGTTATTCAAGCGTTTTTATTCGTATAGGCCACGATGTTAATGAAGCGCAGGCCGTGCTTCAGCTTTTCAAAATCGAACACGCCGCTTCAGGTAGGTCAACCATTTGTTTCAGTGAAAGAATAATAGTAATAAAACTATTGAATCTGATCTACAGGTCCCCGACTGGATGCGGCAAATAGTTTCCCGCCACCCGGGTGCACGTTTCCACGTGAACGATATAACCTCCTCCAGGGGGTGACGTCTATTGAATCTGATCTACGGGTCCACGGCTGGATGCGGCAGTTAGTTGCGCGCCACCCGGGTGCACTTTTACACGTGAACGATATAACCTCCTCCAGGGGTTGACGTCCGTTGGAAGAATGACAACTGTCAGGATGTTGGTAAGCTAATTATGTTTGTTTCGGTTATTCAAGCGTGTTTTATTCGTATAGGGCACGATGTTAAGGAAGCGCAGGCCATGCTTAAGCTTTTCAGAAATTAACACGCCGCTTCAGGTAGGTTAACCGTTTGTTTCAGTGAAACAATAATAGTAATAAAACTATTGAATCTGATTTACAGGTCCACGACTGGATGCGGCAATTAGTTGCCCGCCACTCGGGTGCACTTTTACACGTGAACGATATAACCTCCTCCAGGAGGTGACGTCCGTTGGAAGATTGACAACTGTCAGGATGTTGGTAAGCTAATTATTTTTGTTGTGTATTCCGTTATTCAGATCTTTTTTTTATTTCACTTGGGCACATTGCTACTTAAGAACGGACCGTGGTGCAGGCTGCGCTTCAGCTCGGCGGAGACGATCTCGCCCTCTCAGGTAGGTCAATCATTTGTTTTAATCAAACAATAACTGTAAAACTTTTGAAATGTCATTTGCGGTGCGGAAATTAATTGCTTGCTTCCCGGGTGCACTCTTAAACGTGAACGATACAAACCAAGAGAGGGGGTGGGTGTCGTCCGTTGGAATGACAACATGTCAGGAATGAAGTGGGCGCAATTTTCAACGTGGCTGACATCGTGTCAGCAGAACCGACAGGGATTGTTGTACGCCCAATGCGCCGATCGGCTATTGTTACTTTAAACGATTGCATCAATTGCGACCCAATGAGTATCCGTTGGTAAGAAATGGAGCTGACCGAAGGACGCATATCTGAAAATCAGAGTTTTCGCTTATACACATTGCGACCAGACGTATTGAATCAGCAGTTACATTGTTTTAAAGGCGAAGAAATTAAAGTGTGATTTTATAGAACGCCCCGGGTAGAAAAAATGATACCTTGATCGTTTATGATTACATGAATAAGTTGTTCGTTTTGTCGTGTGTCCACATTGTTGGGCCTATTGAGCATTTTATTCTTCTCTGACTACTGCTCAAAATTGCAATTTTGGTTCTTTACACTTTTCGCCCAGTCAAGGGTGTATGTGCTGTGGCTTTTAATCGTTCGTATCCTGTTAAAATTTCATTTTTCTGCTGGCGATGGACGTGTTGAAGACTGTTGTGTTCACGACGTGCGCACGTGGGCCGTTTACTCTCGAAGCAACATACAAAGCGTCCATATGTCAGTCCTCTACCGTATCCCCTGGATACACAGGTTAGCTTGGCGGACATCTATAATGCGAATGGTCCATGCGTCACACAACCCCTCTCCAAAGTTCGATTCACGTACGAACTTCATCTTTGCCCAGTTCCATGACCGAGCGGATAAAACGCCTGTTCCGCCAGTAGATGCGGCCGTTGGTCAATCGTATCTGGTAATCACGATGTTTCCCCATCGACATGATCGTGCCAATGATATTCCATCTTTTCGTGCTTCTGTCCTGGATCCTCACGTTTGTTCCTACCGCGAGAGGCCTCAGAGCACGGCTGTGCTCGTTGTAACCCGTTTCTGCTGATTCCTTCAACCGTTGCGTGGTTGCTCTCCGTTTATCCATTTCTGCCGCTTCCTTTCTTTCGAAGACTTGGATGTGAGCCGGTAAATGCGAACGAATCGCGTGGCCATAAACGATTTCCGCCGGTGACATTCCGTCGGCTCTTGGCGTGTTGCGCCATTCGAGGAGGCCTATTAGGAATATCTCATTGTCTATCTTACCAGATGGACATGACTTCGTAATGAGTGACTTCATGCTTTTAACCGCGGCTTCCGCGTGACCATTCGACTGTGCGTAACTAGGGGTGGATATTGCCTGTTGGACGCCCCATTTCCTGGCAAACGAATCAAATTCCGCGCTTGTGAATTGCTTGCCTCCATCTGAGCGTAGGCGCACAGGAATTCCGTAGTCGGCAAATTCTTCGATAGAGCGCCAATGACATCTGTGGTGCATAGATCACGGTTATACCATGCATGGACGATCGGCCATCCTGACAAGCGGTCTACGTAAACTAAGTAGCTGTTGTCTCTGTAATAAAAGATGTCCACTGGCGCGTCTTCAAAGACACGTGTCGGAATCGGTTCCGTAAGCATGGGCTCTTGCTGTTTGCTGGGTCGGCCATGTTGGCATTCTTTGCATGCTCCAACCATATTTGTGATGTCGCTTGTCATGCCTGGCCAGAATAGAATCTGACGGGCCCGTCGGTTCGTGCGTTCTATTCCTTGATGAGAGGCACGCAACTTCTTTAAAATCTCTTTGCGTTTCGTAGCGGGAACACTTTTTTTCGTAGCGGGAACATCAAACGCTTTTGGGAGAGACACTCCCTCCTCTGCAGCTCTTTTAGCCAGTTTAGCTATTGACTCACTAAGTGACTCTTGAGCACCTGGGTCAGCAAACTGGAAACCGGCCGTTTGTAATTCGACACACTGTGACAAAGCTTTGAAGCCACTGGTAATCTGATCTCCAGAGAGTCCGATTTCAGCAGGCAACGGGTTGTCGTCGTCGGAGAAAGACATGGGTCTTATTTGCTGCTTTGCATTTGCTTATTTTTCATTACAACGCCATTGTCTGTCCATAAGGCTTCTCGAATCGTCCGATATGGACGTATCGCAGAAATTTGCAATTTGCGATCTGTAGGGAATCCTTGTTGTATCGCTTCCAAGAGGGCTCGGTAGTCGGTATCGTCCGCGCCTGCAGTTCGAAGATCGTCTAGCGCGATGTCGATCAAATGGGACTGTATGCGCGCCTCTGTCTCGACGGCTGCGACAGTATTCGCCTGGATGGCGAGTGCGTGGGCTTCTGCAATTCGACCGTCTTCGTAATCGTCTGCATCCGGATGATCGACTGGCGCCCGCGACAAGGCGTCTGGAATGGAATGGTCTTTCCCTTTGCGCCAAACTGTCTTAAAGGTGAATCCCAACATCAGTTCTTTCATCCGCTGTAAGCGCCGGTTTTCTACTTAATCCCACGTGTGGCGGTCCAAAATGGTGACCAGTGGTTGGTGATCAACGACTACCGTGAACGTGGGCAGTCCGCGGAGCTATAGTTGGCATTTTTGTATTGCCCACTGCACGCATTTCTAATTCCACCATAGCGTACCTGTTTTCAGCATCCGTGGTAAAACGTGATCCACACTGAATCAGTTTCCACTGGTTGTTTTGGAACTGCAACAAAGCATAGCCCAAACCATTGTTACGTGATGCGTCAGTCAGAAGGGCCGTATCGGCATTAGCGTCAAAATTGGCCAGCACTGGTGGCGTTGTGAGCGCTTTTTTCAATGCAGCGAAGGCTCCATCGTGGTCATTTGTCCAAATAAAAGGCGTTGTTGCCCGAAGTAGAGGGCGTAGAGGACCTGCTGCTGTAGCTATATCCATCGAGAAATCGCAGAGTTGATTTACCAGTCCTAGGAACGACCGCAGTTGCGTAATGTTTGTCGGCCTAGGGAAGCGGTTAATGACGTCCACTTTGTCGGGGCTTACAGCCACTCCTCCTTTTCCAATAACGTAACCTGCAAATTTCGTCTCCTGCACCCCGAAGTTGAATTTTTTGCGGCTTAGTGTGATCCGACGATCCCTGCAGACTGCCAACAGTTTCTTGGCATCTGCGTGGCAAGTCTCCAGATCGTTCGCTTCGCAAAGTATGTCATCTACGACACGGTGAAGTCGAGGCAGGTGACTCAATGCTGCATCCAGCCGCCTGCAATACTCGTCTCCTGTAGAGATGAGTCCCATCGGTCCTCGGCGAAACTTGTATCGCCCCCATGGCGTAATGAAAGTTGTGAGCGGCTGGCTTTGTTTTTCCAATGGTATCTGCCCCCCCCCCCCCCCCCCAATATCCATGGGTTGCATCGTACGTGCAAAAATATCTTGCTTTGCTTGAGATATTCGATATGGCGTGTCGCGGTGCAGTCAAAGGATGTAATGGGCGCCTTACGTACTTATTCAGCTTCGTCAAGTCGACGCATAGTCGCAGCTTGCCGTCTGGTTTCGCAATAACCACCAGCGGATGAATCCATTCAGTGGGTTCCGTGATTGGGGCTATGATACCTTGCGCCTCCATGTCATCCAGCATTCCTTTAACGCCATCCCGCCATGCGAACGGAATTGGCCGTACTCCTTTGACTGTGAATGGTACGGCATTTGGTAGCAGGTCGATTTTCATTACTGGGCCAGTCATGGGTTTCAATGGGCCCTCGTTGTCGAAGACATCTGGAAATTCATCCAACAATTGCTGTTTCAACAACTTTACCCTTTCAGATTTGAGCGCGTCTGCTGCAGGAGAAGAGGGCAGTGCATTTCTTATATTCCCGACTACCGTAACGGGTGTTTCCGCGGGTTCTGGATAATTAGCGGGAAGAATGCCAAGTTTGATGCACGAGAACCATGAGATCAGCATGCCTTTCAATGCCGGGCACACGATAGCCGTCGCCTTCGTTGAACTGTGACGATATCGTAGCACCAATTCAATTCTGCCCGAAGCTTCCATTGGCGAATTGTTTGCAGTCACGAGATGGTCTCGTCCGCGATCAAACAGGTTGTCTTCATTTTTGCCTAGTTGTTGCAGCACGTTTGAACCGATGATCGTTGCACCGGACCCACCGTCAGGCACCGCCTTCGTTTCTGTAATGAACTGTCCATCGGGACGGTAAATCCCGACGACAATTGTGGGTACCGGACGAGAAGTGATACACCGCAATACCGAGACGGACTTAATGTCTACCTGTCGTTTGGTGATTTCCGGTCGATATGAACTTTTGGACGTCTTGCATACTGCGGCGAAATGGTTTGCTTTCCCACAAGCGTTGCAGCTCTTTCCTTGGTCTTGACAACGCTGGTCTTGACCATGACTCGCGCGACCGCAATTGTTGCAGGTTGATCCCGCGTCGAAACGAGGTCTCCGTTGAGGGAATCTGCCGTGGCTTCGTGGTCTTCTCCTCATTTTCTGAGTCATCAGAAGTGCTGGTATTCCGTTCAGTGCTGATTCATTGAATTTTGCTGCTTCCTCTCCTCGACACACGTCCAAGACGGTCTGAAGAGTTGGGAACGGATTTATCGCTAGCAGCTTCTGTCTCACATCCCTGTCATGGATGCCGCTGATTATGCGAGTTACCATGCGGTCGTTCAAACAATGTTCGCACAGATCAGCGCAGGTTTTTAGGCGTTCCAGCCGAACGAAAAATTCACCTAACGTTTCGACGCCTGCTTGCGTACACTTTTCAAATTGCATGCGGTCCAGCGCGACACTTCTTTTCTTGCGTATGTGCTCCTGGATGAGGTCCAAAACATTTTCCGGGAACCTGTCATCGTTGGGGCGCACCTTCAGAATGGACTCAACGATTTGCAGCATTGGTGCAGATAAAGCAAGGCGGAGCGCTGACAGCTGTTCTGGCTGCGGGTACGTCGCTAGACGATTGAGTCTGCTGAAGTCGTTCCATGCATCCCTCCATGTATGGAAATCGCGCAACGATATATCAGCCTGCATCTTTTCAAGGCGAGAGGAGTCTAGAGGGCGGCGACGGAGGTCGTTCTCTTCCCTCATTCCGTGACTTGGTTGTAGACCGTGGCTGTCGTTCGCGTACGCCTGTGTCAGAGTCATGACACTTTCGTAGTTCTTCGAGGTTGCATTCGGCTCACCGTATAAGATCCGCGAATTGTGAATGGAAGTCTCCAGTAGAGCTGATCTCTGATTCCGCCTCCTCTTCTTCGCAGACATCTAGGATACGTGTGTCTAACGCGCGTACGACGTCCAGCTGACGAGACAAATCAGCCAGTCGACCTTCCATTTCATGGATTTTCCTGCACATCTTATCGTCTTCCCATGCCGTCGTCACCTTGACGTAGAGTTTCTTCGCGTAGCTTCGGTGTCCTCGCCTCTGACTCGTCAGGGAGGGCATTGTCACGGACACGACGGAGGAAGAGCCCTAACTAGGATCCTGTCCGCTGCGCCGTGTTGTGTTCACGATGTGCGCAGGTGGGCCGTTTACTCTCGAAGCAACATACAAAGCGTCCATGTGTCAGTCCTCTACCGTATCCCCTGGATACACAGGTTAGCTTGGAGGACATCTATAATGCGAATGGTCCATGCGTCACACAAAGACGAAGCAAAGGTAATTACTATTTGATCAAAATTGAAATACCTTGGAAGGGTAAAGTAAGGACAGAAGAGAATGTGTCGTCCACTTGAGAAGTCGTTGGGCGCGTTCTAGCATTTATCTTGATGAATGGTTATGTGACATTCCCTACTTTTACTTCGTTGTTGCTATATTTAAATTTGAGAGGAAATTTCGGCAAAAACAAAATTGTTTTTATACTGTAGGCTGCCAAACGTGTTTGGAATGTCGTGCTCATGCTCATTCTTCGCATCGTTTGCCAGGCTGAAGTTTTACAGTTTATGGCATTGTGTTTTCCGAATTTGTTGTTATATGGTCGAATGAGAAGCACGGTTTCCATCCAGTCCTCATGTCTTATCATACTGTGCATGTTTCATCAATGGATGATGGTCTTTTAACATTCAAGAAAGCAAGGATACAGAACAAATCTCTTTAACAAACCGCATCTTTCCGACAGATAACTGTTTCCATCATCAGCGAAGCATGTTATTGCGAACCCTGATGTTATTTGGCTTTTTTATGACCAGCAGGACTGGTTACATCTGATCACAGCAGCCTAACAGATCAATCAATGTCTGCCAAACAGCTGATTTGTACAGGCTGTCTATGTTGTAACAATCTAACCTTTTGATGGCAAATGTTTCTTGGAAGATCGTCATCGGGCTTACACGTCAGGGATGTTCGACAGACTTTGATTGATCTGTCGGACTGCTGCGATCAACTAAACGAACAGCATTATCGTGTGAC
>JAJBBP010000133.1:0-28352 GCA_021464625.1 Proterorhinus semilunaris | reverse complement strand
TAAGCGATAAAATTGCATCAGCACACAACAACCTCGATCCGACGACGACGACTAACCTAATGCCGGTAAAAAACGCAACATAGCTCTTGGCTGTCAGGCAACGAAGCCAGCTGACGCGATCGCCAAGAATAGGGAATTAATTTCAGCGGCTTTTTGAAAAAATCTGCAAAGCAGTTCATTGGGCAATTTGTCACAAAAACATGCCCAAGCGACGTACTTTTGATCGATCGCGCTCGGCAACATAGCTGCGGCCGCACGCAAAAACGGTCAACGCAACTCGGGCAGTGTTCGGCTAAAACGAAACATCTGTACACCGGCTGCCGCACAAATTCCGTCTCACCTCGGTCGGGCACTGCAGCAGCAACGTTGCAAGCGTCCGCCGCCATACAGTTTGACACTGGAAAAGAACAAACCCCGACTGGGATGAAATTGGAAGACTACAGTAGTCCACCGTTTGCAGGTGTTATTTCCCTACACAAAGATGCATCTATTTCTTCCGACACATTCTGTACAATGAAGAGATGAACACTGGAGAAATAAACAGCGCCGCTCGACTAAATCAGCGGAAGGAGAACACAAAACGACGTTGATTCTGACTGGATGTAGGAAAACATAACCGGCCCTACTTCCGCCAATTCGTTATCCTATAAAAAACCACCTTCAAATGAGTTAAAGTGGCAAGAACACGCTCACTAATTTAAAATGCATTTTCCTGTAGGAACAAATTGAAGAAATGTGATTACTGTAAATCAACAAACCTGAGTGCTTTTATGCAAATTATGGTACTGTTTTGACATGAATCCGCATCATAAACGTATCACACGGAATGCGTTCTGCGGGACATGTTTCGGTAAGAAGTTATAGCGATTATCGCGATTGCTTTTATTTGCGCCAGTGCGACGGATACAGAAACATACACAACAAACAAAAATATAGGTATTACCAAAAATTGTGCTGAAGCCTTTGATCGCTGAAATTGGCAAAATAGAAATGCTTTGTAACGTTGTTGATGCGCAGGCAGCACGGAAGCACTGGTCGATTGCGAATCAGCCAGTCGAGTTTTTCTGTTGTTGGTGTACAGGCAACGAGTAAAACTAGCGATGTACAACACTCGTCGTACTTGAAAAACGCCGATGTAAGAACAGCGTAAGATTTTGTGTCATAAAATAGGGAGTGCATTATGAAACGTATTGTCCGCTAAGATCTTGGTTTTCAGGTTGCATTACTAAATGTATTAAAAAACGACCAAAAATGAAATAGCGCTTTACAGGCCAGAGCTAATTCTTGAGCACGAAATCGACGTTGAACCTTTTCAGCTGGCATTTCAGCACGGCTGCGTAACAACGTTTGCAACCAGCGCAATATCCTCGGATACGACTACTTGCATTTGTAAAATTTGTATAACCCTACAGAATTATGCTCAGGTTTGGTAATTTCATTAATTCCATGCGGAAACAATTGGACACTTCGTTAGAATATTGCATAAGTGACATGTTTTGAAGCAAAACGTGATCAGAAATGTTAGAAGTAAGAAAGACCTTATGTTTTGCCCAATGAACACGCAAGGCACTTGAAAGCAAAATTGTTTACAAAGCAGGGATTAGTGCTTTCCTCTACGCGAGAATAGTGCAAAACACTGTTTAATGAAACCTGAACATCGTACCGTAACGATGTGGGAACACCTGACTGTAGTCGAAAGTAAAAGCACAGCTGTACTTTAGTGCACTTTGTTAAACTACGGAAAGCATTCAGGTGCAACGGTGCATTCGTGATCATGCCGAAACGGAAACCGGACATGTTTGGGGAGGATGTTTGATGCAAGAATTTGAAGCTTACGTGGCAGGATATGGCTTTGTCTGCACGATATTTGCCTGGTCAACGAATTGTGTGATTTATTTTTTCAATAAAATGTATTCCGACAAAATAAATGATGCTCACGTAAGTTTGACAAATGTTGGCATTCGTTAGGTTAACGCAGCGCACAACAAACTGTACAGTAGGCAATTGAACAACTTACTCTTCTAACTCTCTTCCAGTTCGGCTGACCTAGCGCCGACAAACAACGCCGATGTGACAGCCTGCTTTTCACATACGCACTGGGCCTGCAAATCAATTACATCACGTCTGCACATAAACAACGTAACATAGGCAGAATACCTTGTTTCGCTTTCTTTGTTGTCTTTTTGGTGTGCACGGATTTTTAAAGTTTGTGAACCAAAATAATGTTTCGTCGTCAACGTACTGTTCCCAACTGTGCCTTCAATGTATTTTACAATATTGCAGTGTACTCGAGCCATCGATAACGTTTGCGTTTTAACATGATTTCTTTTGTATATTCTCGGGCTTGGCTAATAATTTAAAAAGCCCTTTCCATGCATGCTGTTTTGTTGCTCAAATACATTTCGAAAACACTCTGGACAGAAAGTGATGAATTGTTCAATTTAAACGTTACCTGACGTGATGTGCTGAATTGTATGCTTTAAGATTCGTTGCATAATGTTTAATACGTCATTGGGGCTGTGCGGACGAAACATGAGGTTTTATGTAACTTGCGAATAGCTACAGGAATAGTCAAATTACGTTTCGGTGCATTGAATTGTAGCAATGATCCACAACGAGTCTGGGACCGCGTTATCGCTGGGAACGGAAGATTTCTACCACATTTCGCCAAAGTTTCGCTTCCGCGATTTCAGTGTGATCACTTTGTCCTCGATCGAACAGGTCGGCTTGGTGCGATTTCGGGCAAAATTGCATAATCGTTCAATTTGCAGAAAAGGACCGAAGAGTTGGTCGAGGAGTCGGTGAAGTCTTTTGTCGAACAGCGGGAAATTGAATACAGGTATTCATTTGCAAGGCGCCTTCGCTTTATCTGCTCGCCAGTTTTGTTGCAGAGTTCCAAGATTGCTACGCACCGAACATGCTAGCTACTTGCGAAGTTGCTTGCATCAATTATCCAGCGGATATCAGGTTTTAGGGCACCACTTTTTTTCATCAACCTGTTCAATCAAACCTTACAATGCAGACGATGGACGCCAGCAGAACTTGGATGACTTTTTGGGTGTTGCACGGCCTCAACATGCTGGCAGAACCCGTATCGACTGAGTCTGCCGAAAGGCATTTACCCTAGCCGATGGCTGTCGTCTTTTTTCTACGTGTTCTTTTTTTTTAGCGTTGTTCAGTTTCTCAAGTGCTGCCAATCGCCCACAGGAGGATTTGGAGGTGCTGTGTTCAGTTACGTAGGCGTAATAATATTGTTCAATCAAGGAGGTCCAGGACAAAAGGCTCATCTTGCAACCACCTACGCATCAGTGATGGTAATGTGCTCAATAGGAACCGAACGCGCCTATCAAGCTATCGACAGGTGTGATCTGTCCGATTTTTACCCCCTAGTAATGTTTTTGTTTTAAAATTTCAGAAAAGGCCTGTTTGCCTTTCTTAAACAAATGAAACATGCCAGTGGCGCCTTCACTATGCAAGAGGGGGGTGAAATGGACATTCGGTGAGCTTTGCATACAGTACGCTGATAGTAGCATGCAGGTGGTTACATTTAAAACAGCCTTCTTTGGTGACATATGCTTCTCCGTTGTCTCTCCGACGCTCTCGTTTCAGCGGTGCTTATTGCGCGGCTGCTGTTGCGCGCATAACGAACATATTTTGCGACGAACTGTTCGACAACACCGCGGAATGGATCATTGGTTGTCAGACGTATGAAGGGGGTTTTGGCGCGTCTCCTGGCTGCGAAGCGCATGGCGGGTACACGTTTTGCGGAGTGGCTGCCTTGGCCCTTCTCGGTCGCGAACAGCTAGTGCACGAAAAAAGCTTAATGGTATTTAAATGTTTCATTTGTCTCCGTCCTCGCTGTACCTTCTCCTTTTTTAGCGCTGGTTATCCATGCGTCAGATGCGTTTCGAGGGTGGCTTCAATGGCCGTACTAACAAACTTGTCGATGGTTGTTACTCCTTTTGGCAGGTGGCGGCGTTTCAAATTCGTTCCCAGCTGATCGCCAGAAAAGGTTAATTTCGGAACCTTTCAAAATGTGACTTTGGTAGAGTTGTGAGAATTGTTCGTTGTCAGGTGGCAAATTTAAGATGAATTGTTGAGAAAAATAGCGTACCAACTTTATTACGTTGCTGCGTATGTTAAAAATGATCCGTTGACTATTTTTCAGGTCATTCAAAATGGCCTTCCTTGGATTGCCATGCTCTTCAGCACTACATTCTGCTTTGCTGCCAGCATACGTTCGGTGGCTTGCTGGACAAACCTGGAAAGTGGGATTTTCTTTCGTTGTGTTTCAATTGTACACTGAGCACATTTTAGAAACCGGGATCTCTACCACACCTGTTATACGCTGTCCGGTCTCAGCATCGCCCAGCACTTCGACTGTCCTACTAACCAGGCGCCGGTGGTTGTCGGTTGTTCAACAAATGAACTGGTGAATCTTTTCCTCAACATGTATTTCATGTCAGCATTTCCCAATTTAAGTGCCTCATACATCCGATCTACAACATCACCGTAGAAAAAGAAAGAGATGCTAGCATTTACTTTGCGGGGTTAACCGCCAACGACTAAAATACATTTGCATGAAGACTGCTGGTAACATATTTCGCGCAACAACTGTTGCTGCATTCCAACCATGGTTTTCCGGAACCTTAATACCAATTATTTGCCCATTAAAGAACCTTACAATTTGTGCTGTTGGCTACTTCTTTAAATATGTCTGTAGTAATGTACAGTTGCCGATTGTAGGGCAGCATTTGAAGACCTTTGTTTCAGGTTCAGGTTGTACAGTGTCACCCTGTTTGTGTACGATTTTACTAGCGGCAACCGGGTGACTGAGTGTTCTTTACGAATGTTGCACAGCACCACCTGAATTCCTTTGCCTTCAAAACGGACCAATGGAAAACAGCCTAAGCCAATGTGTATCGCTGATTGACTATTGAAAACGATGAACTTAGAAGAACGACACTTGTTTGCAGATCATTATGGCTGGATCTTTTTTTAGCAATTCTCTTTGGTCTGCTGATCGTGATGTAGGTTTTAATGGACGAGATTAATAACCGCCTTTTATGGTGCGTTACAATTAAGTATAAGCGCGCACAAAAGTTGTCAGCTTACTTGACGAAAGTTCATTCGTCTTCTTCCTCGCTGCATGTCGTCGTCAAGGAGATTTATTTAAAGTTGTAAACAGTTTTTGCGACTATCGTGGACGAAAAAAAGCCATAGCCAGATTTGGAATTGACACTATTCACACGATAGGAGCAACGTTTTACATGCGGCGGGTTTTAAATTGCCTTGTCGTAGTTGGCATTTTCCGCTTTTCGGAAACTCTATGCCCAGGCTTCATCGTCCTCCCGTGTATTGGCGATGCATTTTTTAGATTGGCAGTTTCGCTTGCGACCCCTTGCGCGTACGGAAGAAAATCTCGGTGAAAAGAGCCGAGAAAACCAAATAATACCGAAAATGCCTATGATGCCAATGTGATGCTTGTACAGCAGGCAAGATATGAGGATGGACAAAGCCTGACGAATGGTCATCATCAGGGTGAAAAGGACGGCTCCAAATTGAGCTATGGTGTAGAAAATGAAGAACTGGCCAACGGAGCTGCACAAGGAGACCATCATTACATCGTAGCCAAAATTGGTATGGTCTAAAAGGAATGCAACCGCCTTTTGCAGATTGCCATGAATAAGCAGCGTGAAGAAGGTAAGAATACAGCTGAAGAAATTGACAGCCGACATCATCTGCAACGACGAGATATTGTATTTGTCAAACAGGGCGTGTTGCCAGTTGCTGGTGAAACTGTCCAAGGTCAAGTAGCCTATCATCAGGCTTAATCCGGGTAGCGTGGTCTTAGTGGACCATCGAGCCGATTGGCCGGATCCGTCCATAAGGAAAATGGCCATTCCCGCGGCGACCATAATGGCGCTCAGGTACTGATGCGCGGCATAACTGCGCCGTTGAACAATTTTGCCCATTAACATGACGGCGATGATTTTCGACGACTTACCCAAAACTTGCGTCGGAAAACTGATGTATTTTAACGCTTCGTACTGACACCAGCTGCTCACAATGTTCGCCACCGATGCGTAGGAAAAAGCATGTAACGGTGCGTAAACACTGTCCCAACGTGTCAACGCGACCGCAACGCTTGCTAGGAAAAAGGAGATGGCACGATTGCAAAAAACAATAAATTCCGAGTCGTTAAAATGATCGAAATTTGCAGGCATCGACTGACTTTCGTAGTGTCCAGTCATTATTTTCTCCTGGAAAATTCCCCAAGTAACGAATGACACTTGGAGACCGATGAAGCAGAAGCAAAACCGACCAATACGTTTCACGTACGCCCGATCGTAGCTGGACTTTGACGTTTGCAAGGTGTCACTTCCGGGCGACGTGTGTAAGCCGAAAACGTACCATTTCAACAAACCGGTAGAAGCAAACCTGCGTACATCATGCCCTGAACAAACGCAACGAAACACCGCATGCTAGCGACGTGTGCTAAGGGAAGCCTACCGCACTTTGAGTGGCGTCTTTTTAACACCCACGACACTGCCGTCAACGGTACAAGTAGCACCCCGTAGCTGAGGCAGTTGCTGACGAGGCGATACAGACATTCGCCTTTCACCACATCTACAGTGACCTGGGTACCATTTAAAACTGTCGCTGTTGTATTGGCTAACAAATGCGCGACAAACATACAAGCTTGCTGCGCGAATCGCTCGAGGTTTGAAAACGACTTTTCCTGTACAGTACCCAAACGTATGTTAGGTGAGCTGACGCGTTCAATTTAAATGTTATTCAGCTTCAATATTTTTATTCCAGGCTAATTTGCGCCCTTAATAGCTAGTTGGCTATTACCAAGTTTGGGGCAGTTATTTCACAAATACAATGTGTGTAAATTAACGTTTGTATTATGTTAAATGAATTGCGCGGTTTTCTGCAATACCTGCATGTTTTTAGAACTGTATTGCTTGGCGCTTTTTGCCTGTGCTTTCGCGGACGTTGTTTTTTGTCCATGAGCAAGTGTGAAAGTGCAGGCGCTAGTCGCAGGACTCGTATTCCTCCGGTATGTGTGCACCGTTATGCCGTGCTTTGCTTGACGCCGCGTTTTTTGCCAAGGTGAAAGTGAAAAGAGTGCTGCAGTCGGACGAGGATATTGGCAAGATGAACAACGCTGTTCCAATAGTGCTTGGTAGGCGAACTGCTTGCGCGTTTATTTTTTCCCATTTGTACATTTTGTACCCGCAGCCAGCCTGTTAGAGCACTTTATCGAGCGGGTGCTGCTGAAAACCGAACAAGTTGCCAACGGCTGTTGCGTGAAAACGTTGAATCCGATGCACATGTGAGTCTTCGTGTCTGTTTGCACTCGCGTGGTTCATGTGTAAGATTTCTATCTTCCTGTAAATTTTGCCGCATCGATGCCTAAGCTTAGGTTTTGCACGTGCTTGTATTGTTTTGCCGTAGCTCGACCATTTTGCCTGCACAAAGTTGTACCTTCATCTCAACAATAGTACCGTATATTTTAGGAAAGCAATGGCAGAGGGAGATTGTTCGATGGGGTTTTTGCTGCCACTTTTTGAAAACATCCGGGAAAGTAGCCCCGAGTTGAAACGTCAAGCGTCCGACACGGTTGTCCATGCAGCCCCTGCTGCTTCAAAGCATTTGTCGAAGAAAAAACGGAGAAAGTCCAGCAACCCAGGCGAAGACCACACGGATTGAAATTTTACTTCTTCTCGGCTGCAGCAGATGGTATTTTTTGCGTGTTACGTTGTTTTCTTCTAAACGTGCAGCGTATCGAAAATTTGGAACGCGATATTCTGTGCAAGACGTTCGTTGTCACAATACAGTATTCCACGTTATTGTACTGTTCAATTTTTTCTATTCGTTAATGATTCGCAGGTATTATTTTTATGTACCCATTTGAAATCAATTGGTTAAGATGTATTTACTGTTCGGCTGTTACAGCTGAAAGGTAAACCCACTAAAAGTAGTCAAAACAGAGGCAAGCCAGGGCAGAGTGTTCAGGAACAACCGTTTGTGGACAAGTTATTCTTCGATTTCCATGATCAAATCACCTGCCCCACAATTCATTTTCGCTTCGGCCGCGATGCTTTTCACAACGCCTGCCACTGGGCTTTCGATGACCATTTCCATTTTCATCGCGCTTATCACTGCCAGGGGTGCTGCAACGAGAGAATGAAGTAAACCCGATTAAACGCGTAACATGCAGACTGCGATTGCTTACTTTTCACCTTCACAGTGTCGCCTTCTTTTACGTTGATTTGCAACACCACCCCCGGCATTGGAGCGCCAATAGAGCCTTTGACTAAGGGGTTGGCGCGTGGTCTGGAGCCAGTGGTACCCATAGCTTCCTTATCCTTTACTAGGAAACTTCGCAGTTGGCCGTTGAGCTCGAGGAACACTTCCCTTTCGCCGTTAGCATTCAACTCGCCTTTGGCCAACATCTTGATATGCAGCATTTTGCCCTTCTCCAGCTCTACCTGAACACCTTTGTGACACATGTGAAAAATAGCACGCAAAGACTTGCATCCACTTCCTCGGCATTGTCCAAACCTACGAAAAACGCTCGTGTGGGCAGTTTGTCGACCGGACCGTAGACTTTGCGAAATTCCAAGAATTCATCCATCACTTCAGGATACAAGGCGTACGAGACGACATCCACATCCCTGCAAGAGGGTTGTGCTTGTCAGTGACCTGCTCACCACGAGAAATCGTCCACTATTACCTGATTGAATTGACGCCATGCTTGATCTGTAAGTCTGACTTCAACTTTTCAAAGTCGACCGGTGCCAGCGTTCCGCCTGCTCTGTCGGTGACCGCCTTTCTTCCTTGCAGGATGTTTGTCCTCAACGGTTCCGGGAAGCCGTACGGAGGCTGTCCAATGCTACCTTGCATAAATTCGACGACGCTTTTGGGAAATGACAGGGTTGCCGCTTTTATGGTCACTTCTTCGGCAGTGAGATTGTTGGTGACCATAAACTGCGCCAAATCGCCTACCATCTTTGAAGTCGGTGTCACCTTGATCAGGTCGCCGAGTAGAAGATTCGCATCGGCGTATGCCTGCTTGATCTGTTCAAATTTATTAGCCAAGCCCAGGGAGAATGCCTGGAACTGCAGGTTGGTATATTGGCCACCAGGAATTTCGTGGATGTAAACATCCGCATTGCCACTCTTCATCGTCTCCGTGCATTCGAACGGCCCGTAAAGGCGACGAGCTGTTTCCCAGTATGCGCTGTATTTGGACACGTCGGTCAGTTGGATAGCAGTGTCAAACTTGCTGCCAGCCAAACAGGCTACTATGGCACCCATACTCGGCTGAGACGTCATGCCGGACATGGAGTCAACAGCCACGTCGACAATATCCGCACCGGCCTCAACGCACGCCAACATACTGGCCACTGCCGCACCAGCGGTGTCGTGCGAATGGACGTGGATAGGTATGTCCGGGTGACGTTGCCTTAGCTCGGAGATGAGCAAGCTGGCGGCTCGTGGCTTCAAAACCCCCGCCATATCCTTGATGCACAGGATGTGTGCACCAGCTTTGACGATCTGCTCAGCCAGTTGCACGTAGTAGTGCATGTTGTACTTGGTACGCGAAGGGTCCGATACGTCGCCGGTATAGGAAATAGCCGCCTCGACGACACCACCCGCCTTTGCCGATGCTTCCATACCGAGCACGATGTTGGGCAAGTAGTTGAGCGAATCGAACACGCGGAACACGTCCACGCCACATTGCTTGGCAAGTTCACAGAATCTGAAAACAATTGCTTTGCACGGTATGTCATATTATCGTCACTGTCGCTTACCTGTAGACGACGTTGTCCGGATAGTTGGTGTAGCCTACGGCGTTGGCTCCTCGCAACAACATTTGCAAGGGTATGTTTGGAATTTGCTGACGCAGCTCCTGCAGACGATCCCAAGGGCACTCGTGAAGGAAGCGTAGTGCCACGTCAAACGTTGCTCCGCCCCACATCTCCAAACTGAACAGCTGTGGAAAGGATTTGGCCACAAATGGCGACACCTGTTTCAAATCGTACGTGCGCACCCTAGTAGCCAGCAGACTCTGGTGAGCGTCGCGGAATGTCGTATCCGTTAGCAGAGCGACCTTGTGCTTCCTGACCGCCCTGGCAAAGCCTGCCGCACCGTGTTCCAAGAAAACATCCCGCCAACCCTTCTCCAACGGCACATGGTCGTGCGCGGGTACGATGGGCACCAGTTTTTCCGGAAGCAAATGGGTAACCAATGGTGTCATCGATCCGTTAACTTTCACCTCCTTTAGGTAGCTGAGCAACTTTTGTCCACGGTTTTGCGAAAGTGTAAAGTGGAACAGCTGAGGATGTTCGTCGATGAAGTCCGTGTCGACGGCGCTGTTTTGAAACACTGGGTTTTTCAGAACGTTCAGTAGGAAAGGTATGTTCGTTTTGACACCACGAATGCGGAATTCCATTAGCGCGCGAATCATCTTGTCAATAGTGTTTCGATAGTTCCTGGACGAAGCGATCACCTTGACCAATAGAGAATCGTAGTATGGAGAGATGATGGCTCCAGCAAAGGCGGACGCACTGTCTATGCGGATACCCATACCTTCACCACTCCTGAACACCTCGATACGGCCCGAGTCTGGCTGGAAATTCATGCCGGGATCCTCGGTCGTTACACGGCATTGGATGGCCGATCCAACTGGAGAAATGGTATGTTGGCTTACACCGATCTCTTCGATCGACTTTCCCTCGGCAATCCGTATCTGCGCTTGCACCAGATCGACGCCGGTCACCTCCTCGGTTACGGTATGCTCTACTTGGAGGCGGGCATTCACTTCGATGAAGTAGTGGTCACCCTGCTGGTCAAGAAGAAACTCCGCTGTGCCTGCGTTCTGGTAACCGACGTATCTGGCCAGGCGTAGGGCGTCGTCGAGAATGCGCTGCCGCACCGATGGATCCAAATACGGCGCCGGCGCTATTTCCACAATCTTCTGGTGCCGCCGTTGCACACTACAGTCTCTTTCGTACAGATGCACCACGTTGCCATAGTGATCACCTGAAATGGGATTCCATGAACATTGTGGAAACGTGCTATCGATGATGATGATGATGATTACCCAACATCTGCACTTCAATGTGTCTGGGGTGTTCTATGAACTTTTCCACGAACATGGCTCCGTTGCCGAAAGCAGCCTTTGCTTCGGACGAGGCCCTGGCGAAGGCCTCTTGCACCTCGCTGGGGGCATTGACACGACGCATTCCTCGACCACCCCCTCCATAGGCTGCCTTCAGAATGATGGGGAATCCGTGCTGTTCAGCAAATGCGATCACTTGTTGTGCGTCTTCAACCGGATTGTCCAAGCCGGGTACAACGCGCACGCCTGCCTCCAACGCCGCAACTCGTGCAGCCACCTTGTCACCCATGCGCCTCATTACCTCCGGAGAAGGTCCGATGAAGACGATGCCGTTGTCGATGCAAGCCTGCGCAAAGTCGGCCCTTTCCGATAGGAATCCGTAGCCTGGATGGATAGCGTCCACTTGATGGCGAGAGGCAATTTTGACAATTTCTTCAATGCTCAGATACGCGCCTACAGGAGACAGGCCTTGGCCGATCAGGTAAGCCTCGTCGGCCTTCAGACGATGCATGTGCATACGATCTTGCTCCGAATAGATGGCCACGGAGCGGATATGTAGTTCCGTAAGAGCGCGGAATACGCGTATGGCTATTTCACCACGATTGGCGACCATCACTTTTTTGAACTCCCTTTCGCGTTGAGGCTTCGGTCGCTGACCACCGTCCGTAGCGAAGAAGCGTTGCCACAACACTGCCCGGCGACTACCCAGCAAGGGCCGAGCGATAACCATGAAAAGTCCATTTGCCAGCACTGCTTTGCTCATTGTGTCGCGCTGCAAATGCCAACAGTGGCGTGACAAAAGCCCGAACGACGTGTAATATTTGCCGCTAATTGAACAGCTGATTCACCGTATGCCCACGTACAGTAAGTGATTTTCAAGTTCTTATTGGATAAAAAACTGTCATCGACATTCGTCCGGCGTTGTTTAGTTTATTTTCCATGTCCGTGACACCTGCGCCACTGTACGTTGGCATGTATTTGCCTACCTACTTTTAATCTATCCTTGCATTTGTTGAACAGCGCGTTTAAAAAAATTGTTTTCCTTTGCCGCAATACCTGTATCATTTTTGTGAATTGAGATTTTTTGAAAAAGTTTGTAGAACGTACACGCGCTAAATGTATCGACGTTTTTGCACGTGCTGTCCAATTGCGCATTTTTGACACTTCAGCACTAAGCGAATGAACACAATTGTCCGGGCGTTGCGGTGGTATTTTGCTTGACACAATTTATAAAAAAAGCTGGAAATTTGAACAGTGCGCAAGTTCCGTTAGTAGTTCCGACAAACTGCTGTACTGCGGAAAAATGAGTCTCGATTTTGTTTTTGAAAAAGAATACGTTCATTTTCTACCTGAACACATTCGGAGCCGTCATGTTTGTCGAACCTTGGGTCTAATGTGGAGTTTAAAAAAAAATCGTTTTGTAGATTTTGCCTCGCGTCAGAGTATTCGCTACTTCGAACCTGCCACTCTTTTCCACTACAAAATTTCAGTCGACGACGAAACAACCAGCTGTACTTTTCTTTACATCTTCATGGTTGGAAAAACCGTGCGAGCGTTCGAAATTTGCATTTTCGCCGCTGACTTTTTACTGAACACAGACCCAATGAGAATAAGCTCCACAGATAAGTGGTGCAACCACGAGGAAAAAAATGACGGTAAATTGTAAGCTTGTTATTCCCCATCCCATGGTGAATTGACCAAAATCAATCTGTTTCTTCAGATTTGAAATGTGTGAGCTCAAAACCACCACGCTGCACTTACGATATTTGGGTAGCAAAATCTGTGGTGGGTTGAAATAATAACGCTCGAATCCCTCCGCCAACAGTCGCATTTCCAAATATCGTTCTGCGCAACCGATGCCACTTTTCTAACTGCGCATGGACAAGTTTTAAAATCATTTTCCTCCACTCTTACCTCCCTCCTCGGGAATCGGAACGTCTCCGCACTTATGCGATTAAATGTTCGTTTGGAGCGATGTGCAGGATTGCTTAGAAAGGTTAATCATGTTTAGGATGAACATTCCAGAGCTTAACGAATCTCGGGGATCAAAATGCCGAAACAACCGACGCAATGCATCAATTTACAGTATCACACATTATCCTGGCATTTTTGCATTGGCCCAGCCAAGAGGGGAACGTTAATTGAGCAAAGACCGGCTGATTGCAAGACCAAATATTATACCGAATCATGAGCAACAAGCGTGTAAGTAATCGCTGCAGCGGCGGCTGGGCTTTCAACAGACAAGGATGGCGATGCCGCCGCTTAAAAGGGGAAAGGTTTGGTCACCATGTCAACAGGTTTCTTCATTTCTGCTGTACTTTGCACTTGCTGACGGGCGGCGGAGGAGGTGGTGGCAAAATTGGTAAAATGTCGACCATAGCTGTGTCGCTGTCATCTTTCACAGTTCCGTTTTCCGAAATCCCATCGACACCATGCGACTTGAGCCGACTACAACTACCCAAACCCAGCTGTTCCAGATCTTCCTGCCACGTTGGTCTGCTAGGCACTGAGTCAGCATCTGATGAGCACTGGAAGATATCAAACACACGGCTGTTGTTCGCTGCAATACCTACATTACGCAGGCAATGGAACTGTGAAATTACCGTCACTTGAAAACGAAGTGGTGCCGGTTTGAGTTGGCTGCGAGCTGGACGGATAAATCGTGTCTTGCACAAATGGCTCCAATGTTTCACCATCGTCTAATCGGCAAGGCTGTTCAACAGACTGCGCTGTTACATCTGAACATTTGACAGGCGTCAAGGATGACTGGGATAGGTGCGCAGCAAAGGCTGGAAGGGTGTACTTCGGCGCTTGAGCCTAACACATTTATTCGTCTTAAAAGGTGCAATGTTTTTTACGTACGTACCAGCTTAAGACTCAGGCCGAGTGTTGCAAGGTACACTGAGTACAATAGCGACTCGTTCCATTTATATTGTAAGGCCTTCGCCTCCTCAACGTGCCTCAGTGAACACCATAATTCATAGGAACATTTCCTGTGAAAATACGATATGAATATTCAACGGCAAAATGAAAATTGATAAAACCTGTTTGCACAGTCTTCCAGACAAACAGCACCGGCTGCTGCTTGTTGACAGTCCTTTTCGTCGTCGACGCACAAAAAGGCAGAGAGACATTGTAGACTACAAACGTTTCTTGACTCCTCTAAACCCGACGGTTCCTCCGGAAAGGCGGCGTTGACCAGTTGGTCAAACTGCATTGGTAAATGAGTCTAACGAGTGGCAAAGTCATTATAAATTACTGAAGCCAAATCCAGGTTGTTACCAACAAAAGCGACGAATCGTCTGGCGTAACACCGCAAGAGGCTGCCGAAAAATGGGCCCAATCATGCTGAACCGGTTCGCTCTTACTCGGAGTTGGCCAGGCAATGTCGGGAAGGCGGCAACAAGGTTCCGTGGCCTGTGCAAAGTCTCCAAAGTCGTCGTCAGGATCACCGGTACATTCATCAACCGTGACTTTCGCAATACAGGTGTCGCAGTTGCTTTCCGATGTGCTTGGATCGCCCACATCATGGTCGCGCGTTCTCGAACTCATTCACAACCAAAAAACAACATTTTCCTGTACAAATCGTCCTAGAAATGGGCGACCTTTTAACAGTGTGCAGGTATTAACCGTACCAATGCCTTTTATCCTAAAACAATACGTTTGTTTGTAAATCGTTTCCTTTCACAAATTGACACTGGTCAATATTTTTCCGTTGATTCTGTCAATTTTTGAAAATACACGGCCTAATTTAATGAAGTGTTGTTGAGTGTTGCATTACATCAACGTTAAAGTTTTGCAGCCATTCGTATTCGTCTTAAGCAATTACAAGTTTGAATTTTTGCATTGCTTCAAATAGCGCGCTAAGCGTTATGTTAATTATTGTAACCTGCACATCATTCTTTGTTTAATGTTTGCAGGGTACTTGTTTGTGTCTAACTTACATGCCGCGCGACGTTTGAGCAATTCGCAGTGTTCAGTTCAATTTTTGATCCTTGAAACAATGAAAATAGAAATGAGGGGTTCATATAGACCTGCACATCAAGGTACTGTAAAACAGTTTTAACATTCTACGCAGCTGCAAACAACGATGGCCAAGCCTAAAGTCGATGGTTTTGGTAGTTCAGTTCACCTTCACAAGATGGTTGATGATTTGGAGAAAACGGTCGATGAATTGACGCGACTCCCGTTGCTTGAACGGTGCGCAAACGTAAATTTTCCTTTATGCCAGTCTTCTTCCTCATCGTTTCTTCGCGCACGTTCGTAATTTTAGCTGTCGAAGGTGGAAAGTGCGCGCTTCAACACGGACGTATTGTACTCCTGTAACGGTCTTTTTTGGTGTAACGTTTACCGTCGCCATGTTGTCCGTAGAACCACTTTCAATTTCAGGCTATTTGAAGCTGAAAAATTACCCCCCTTAGTGAACACAAAATCGCGCGTGAAATGGTACGCACGATGCCTGCTCGTTTGCTGTGCGTTATGCAATCTTTTATTAAGGAGTTTGTCAAGCAAAAGCAGAATCTCGTCAAGGAAGCCGCTCTTCGTGGCAAGGGACCGAAAGTGAATGTCGCCGCCGTCAAGAGGCTGATACAGCATGATTTATGGGACATCAACGCTCAGCACGACGAAAAGGTATTCCACTTTTGTTGCGCATTAATATTGTTTCGTTTCGTCTTTAAGACAAATGATGATCTCCCGAATTACGGTAACGATGAGCGGTAAGCTGCTCCCTATCTTAGTTCGTTTCCATTGTCTTCCCTCGAGCTGAATTCGCCCCCTGTATTACGTTGTGCAGCTGACATTGACGAATAATGACACCTTTGTACAAACGAAAGCGACTTGTGTCAATCGCGTGTGAGCATGTTGCAAGATAAGTAGGTAATTCACGAACCTGCGCATCGTTTACGGTAAACTATTTCGCAATTTAGCGCCGTTTTTCCGCGTCCCATTCGCAACAGTTCATTTAGTCGCACGTTCCATGCGAAGTTTCGGAAAATGTCGTACTTTATGTCTCCGATTTTCAAGTTTGTTCTACCGTACAAGTTGCATTTGAAATACGCCTTGCACGCTGCTATTGGTCGCATGCTGTTTTGTTGTTTGCAGGTAAGCTATTTTTGTTCCTGGCACTCGCGTGAGGCGATCTCTTGCACTTTATCTTTGCATACCGCCTTTGTTCTGAACATGCGTATGGGTTGAAACTTGCTCATTTTACTTTCAAATGAACCTTTACGGTAGGTGGGTGGCATGTGCTGTTGTTTAACCGGGAACTCAAACGTTCTTTCTACTTTGTTTTATCTACCTACGCATCCGGTTAATGGTAATTTATATCAGCGGCTGCAAGAATGAAACTGTTCCCGTGTGCGTCTGTTTCACTAAAGTATGCATCGTAAAAAGAAGCAAGCCGAGTTGTGCGTCTTCGATACTTCCTCGTTGGACTAGGCTGCAAAAAAGTATTCTAAACGCGGTTCATTGGCGATTTATTGCCGGTTTCGTCAGCTTCCTGCAGCCTGGTCGGTAGGGTCTGTTGGTGGAATTTTTTGTCTCGGTTGCGAGAGGGCTTTTTAATGTTCTGAAAAACTTGTCCAGGCCACAAGATTTCTGGTCGCTTTAACTGTTGCCATATGGTTGCCGTTTCTTTCGCGTCTTTGCGGCAAACGACCGTCCATCTATTTGGCTGGTTTGTTTCAATCGACAAGCAAAGCGACCTCTGGTCGAGTTTCTCTTTGTAGAACGTGGCCCATTGAAATTGCGCAATGAATGTGTCTCGTAGAAAGGAAATTGCCTTTTCCAGAAACATGTCGCATGCAGAGCGTAAAGGAGCGGTTTCAATGCGCAACTTGACGTTTGTTGCCATCAAAGTCTGAGGCCCTGTTCGCCTTGTTCCACTTTGTCGTGAGCCCTCCCGAAACGATTTCATACCGTCGCCCATTGATGGCCTGCAGGCGCCGATCGGTCGCCGACATCTGCACCTATTTAGGCCAAGGCTATTATGGCCGAGACTGATGCAACCTGGGTCCCACTTGGAGTCGGCTGGTATACGACGCAACGTAGTGTTTATTATTATGTAGCGAGAAAAGGGAAAACCCGCTTTGGCGCATTCGCACCACGGACGACTAAAACACGCGTAGGGAGGGAAAGAAATGGCCAGACGCCTTTTGGCTAAAGCTAAAGCGGACGAATAGGCTACAAATTATTGCACGTTGTCTAGGCAAACGAGTTGAACACTATGTGAGGAGGAGGAGGAAAACATTGTGATGACACAACAAGGGTCGAGGTGTGTCATCCCTTGAGCAGCATCTGGCGGAGCTTCTCCGTTTCCGCCTTCAACGCCGCCACTTCTATTCGTAGACGCATGTTCTCCTGTTCCAACATGGCTGCCCGAACTGCGATTTCGTCTTCCTTCGCCCTACGGGCATCTCGGGATCTCTTGGCAGCCTCGTTGTTCTTGCGCCTGCGTTCCCAATACGCCTCATCCTTGAGTGTATCCGGCAAAACCCGACCCTTTCGCCTGATTTCTTCCTGACCGCCGGCCAAGTCACTGCCGTTGGTCATTTTTGGCTCATTTGCCGAACTGTCGTTGTGAATTTCCTGGTTACGTTCCATGGGTTCTTCGGACGTTACCGGACTCAGCGAGCTGTTCATTCCTGCACTGCTGGCGCCCGTGTCGGAACTGCAAGGTGATGGCGACGACAGGCACCTTCCAGCCACATAATGATGCTCCGTGTGCGGGTGCGATGTGGAGGTGACTTCTGGCGGCGAAGGGGTTATGTGTCCCGTGCTGATTCCGTTGGTGTGCTTCGACGTTGGCTTGGCCGAATTGCTGCTTTCATTGCTCTTCGTACGGCCAATCGACCCGCTGAAACCCGTACTCCTGGACATCAGGGTGCTCGGTGGCTGCACCTGCTGCAGGTAGTGACGGTACGGTTGCAACAACTGCTCAGTAAGGTACTGCGCCGTCGACACACCTGCCTTGCCATTGCTGCTCTGCGCCACGCCTTCCCCTGCTTTGGCCGTATTCCGCAACGGCAAGCCGAGCCCATTGATCTAAAACAGCAAATTTCGTCGTTATCCTACTTTATCTCTCCGCGCGGCCATTGTATTAAGGAGACCCCCTTTGCAGCGGGAAACTAGTTTAACCGTTTCTACCTCAACGCCTTGCTGCCGGCGGATAGGCTCTGTTTGCTGCACTTTGTCTCATCTTACGGCTTAATCAGAGCGAACATGGAACACCAGTGAACGCTTGTTACCTGTAACGCGGACATTGGATCCATTGGATTGTACGCTTTAAATGGCCTTTGCTGTTTTCCTGTAGACGACACCCCGAAGAAATTGCCTGTCAGAGGGTCTTGTCCATTGAACGTGTCCGTGGACGAAGTGTTGGCGGCGGCGGCGGCGGCCGAAAAAAATGAAAACGGGAGCAGGCGGTTGAGCATGTAAGGAGCAGGGGTCGACGAAAGCGCCATGGAAAGCGCGCTACCGGCTGGGCCCAAAAGCGGCGATCGTCCGACCGTCTCGAATGCTGACCGCTGGCCGGTGCGACTTTTCTGCGTCACACTGTCCGTCGTGCGCCTCTTCTTGATGGTAAGATTCAGTGGTAGGGCGGACACGCCGGACGTGTCTTCTGCATCCGAAACTACGCAACGACCGGATAATTTGAACAAGAGGATGGTTTGAAAGAATGGCTTACTTCCTGAATCGATCGGTTGGTCTTTAGCCGCTTGACTCATGCAAGTTACGCGTGCGCTGCTGTTTATGGAAGTCGGCAAGCCATTGCCGCAGACATCAATCGTCGTCGCAACAGTTTCTGCCGGTTCAGTCTTCACTTTCAACGACAACGTCGAATTTAAATTGCCAGAAGAGTAGTCGGTCGTCTGTGCGTTGTTGTTGTTGGCGATGGTGGTAACGGTTGCCGACGGCGACGATTGGTCGCCCTCTGTCGCCAACTTGTCCTCCGACGACGACGAGCTGTCCGTAGCCGCAGCAGAAACTTCTTCCACTTGCTTTTCCATGGTCGAAGACCGGCGGCGATTCAACGCTTGATGCTACCGTGTAGCCCTGGAAAATAGGTAACCCATATGTAACTGGTTGCCATAACTATGTCATGCACTCGATATTGTGCGACGAGCCCCCCTCTCCCTTCCCTAAAACAGGGCCCTTTGCTATGGCATGGGGGAACCGTCCGCACCTCGCCGGCCTGTCAACGACAAGCAAAACGGCAGAAGGCACTTGGCTGTTAGTCGCAAGCACGATTGATGGGGTCGGAATGGCAGCTCTGCAGCGTTGTCACATGGTAGCCGTCAGAGAAGAAAAGCTGCGAGCCAATCTTCCGACAATATTGCTGCAACGTTAAAAGCGAGAATGACGACCAAGAAACAGTCGCTATTGGTCATCGTGGACTGCCAGGAGGCGACGACAACGTCTGCTGTTGCTGCTGCTCCTGCTGCTGGCGATTCCAATGCCGTTGTTGCAGAAATAATCGTCTGCGAACGGACATTGCATAAGCATTGCCGCTACTGAAGGAGCTCAACAGATAAGAACACCATTGGCACAGCGGGCAGTTGTTTGCAGAGTACAGTGAGCTCGGACGGCGGTAGGTGGCAAGAAATAATCACAACGCTACATGCATGAGGGAAGAAAGACACGGTGCAAGGCCAACTGCGAGGCGTTTCTCTTACGCCATATGACGGCGACATTTCTTCCACCCCTGGGGGCACTTTCACCCTCGTCAGCCACGTGTTGTGGCCAAGCAGGAGAGAAACGTTAATCCAACATGGTGTTGGGTCTTTTTGGACGTGCAAAACGTGAGCAACCATGGTGTCGGTTAGGGTTTATCTGCTGCTCCTGGCTACATGTATCGCTTTCGCTTTCTTATCTCGCATACGACGACCGCGAAACACGCCCGGACGGTGTTCCTGCAACCGGTCCCTGCCATCTCTCGCAACAAACCTGTCCCGGTCCACCCAATGCGCAATAGGGCGACCCGCTTTTCGAGCTCCATTTTCATCAGCTCAGAAAACGAGTCCAAGGAGAACAGCTTCATTAGGTTGCGGGTGCTGGCCAACGTCGTGGGTTCCCGGGTGGTGTGGCGTTGTATGTAGACGCGTTGTATCTGCTGCGTGGGCAAAGCAAAAAGGAAAGCAAGATTCCTACCCTTTGATGGTGTACTTGTTGCTGCTGTGATGAGGGCAGATTTTTCGCGAGTGACCCGTATGAGATCAGCGCTGCTCGCCGGGCGCAACAGCGAGTCGAATGCAACAGATGTCCGATCGGCGTTGCATTTTTGCCGAAACACTGCTTGTCCTATGCTGACCATTGGTCATTGCAAGAGCCGTTTGGCCAGCGCTGAACTCTTGACCTCACACGACTGGCCCTGCTGAAGCGTCGGTTGTTTGGCCGTCATTGGTCAGTTGGTCATTTGACCCGAGCCACCAGTGCAACACGGTGGGCAGCTGTTTCATTGTCGTCCGGTAAACGTGATTATATATACGGACGCCTGTTAGCCCAAGCGACGACGACGACCGTGGCGACGATGGGTTTGCTTTATCGCAGGTGATGCAGCAGGCCTAAGCCTTTTCCGCGTCACTGCGCCGAAATGTGCCGGCCAATGTCCACTTGACTGCGGCTGACCTGCACTGACCCGACCCCAGCGCTGTCTTTTCTCCTTAGCGGACGTGGGTCCTTTGCGTAACTGGCAACGCCGCCGACAGGCCGGTGAAAGCGGCACGTCGTCACGTGAAATGCGACCTTTCCCACGGGGACATTTGCCTGCACCTTGCATGGTTATGGGCAGTTTGCTTGTACGTGGTGGACTGTTTACCGCGCTCGGCCAAGCAGGGTCAAGAGGACGTTTCCAGCACGAGGAGGGTTGAGTATTTGCGCTGGGGTCAGCGAGGGCGTTGTTTCGCGCAGGACAGAACGTCTTTCCTTCTCTCCATCTCGTCAAGCAACCATTACGCAATGGGTGGTATTTGGGCAGGCGGAAATTGTGCAACAGGTGCAACGCTTTTTTCTCTCTCTCTCTCGTTCCAACGTAAACCGGAATCGGCGCGCATGAAACGCCGCCAAATTTGGGCATTTTTCCATGGCCACGTAACGCACACCGCGCTGGTGGTCGCTGGCCGATTATGGTTTGTGCACGCAGCTGGCTGTCACTGCTTACGTTCGTCCAAGATTTGCCTGTTCGGTGATTACAGTTGAAGGACTAGGAGGATTCTCCCCACCCCACTTGTCGATTGGGCCTTAATTGGTATTTATGCAGCTGGTTGCCGACGCTGTGTTGAGTAGGCAAGCGGTGAAAACAATTTACATTTGCGCACCTTTCCAGTTTGTTAAATTCAATGTACCTAAGCAGTCGCCTTGTTCGCTTTTACCCAAATAGGTCAAAGCGCGTTGTGTGGCTTTCGTCTTTTACGTGCAGGCATTCGTATGCCGTGGAAGTTTTCGATGGTCGAAACGCCAATTTTTCCTACAACATTGCCCGAACAAGGTTGGCTATTGATTTTGAGGTTAGGTGTAGCGGCTCTTTGCAACAACGCCTGTCCCTGTGGGCAAGTCAAGTTGACGCATGTAGGGATAATGTGGAATTTTTGTACCTGTCCTAATTAAAGTATGAATGTAGCTCATCAACGTTCTCGTAGGTTTTTTCTTCGTTGTTTAGTGAAAATACGAGGGCTTCCCGCGGTTGCGAAATTGTTATTCATGAATGTAGACTGTTCAAGACGAAAACAACCGTTTCCACAATTTGGGACGCGTAGCCTGTAAACACTTTGCCACGTGGTCATACTGTGCGATACTGTAATCAGACGTGCGAATGCGTGGAATAGAAGAGATTGTAACGTAATTTTTTTCAATCTTGCCGCGCACACGGCCAGTTGACAAGTGAAAACGCGAGTGAAGGTTTAGTTTGCGAACGTTTTGAAATATCTGAGTTTCGGCGACTAACAAGTGCACGGCTGGTTGCTGTCATGCTCGGATGGATCGTTGGACACCAGGTCAATCAGCTTGTGCACGTAGCGTTGTACATGTTCGTAGCCGAGCGCCCATTTTTGACTGGCGGTCGCAATCATCCGGTCGACTGTGTCCGAGCAACAGTTTCCGACGCAAGCGACCAGTACAATGGCAAGTAGTGTTGAATTCATCAGGTTCAGTTGGGTGAAAGTGACGAAAAGTATGCAGAACAAGAAAAATTGAGAGAAAAAGACGCACATTACGAATAATTTCAACGCTGCCATGTGCGTTTCCTTGTTGATGGCGGTGGGCATGTAGGCAAAGTAAATATTGTACCGATCTACGTAGTACTTGATTATGAAGTACAGTAAACCTGAAACAGGCTGAAGATGTACTCGTCGTGTTCATTAGCAGCGATGTTTCAACGTGTACCACTGAGGGAGACCAGAGGGCTGATTACGCTGTATGCGCAAGTGGCAGACAGGATTGCCAGCATCTGGGCGTATTCTGATCCGTAGGGAAATTCGAACAGGGAGTTCTGCAAGTTGCATGTTCAGGGTGCTCAATGTTGAAATATAATGTAGCACCTGTAGAACTGCGTCAAATTCAAATTTTGACCTGCATGCCATACGTTTGTAAACGTGGAAGGCAAGGTGATCGAGGCGCAACAGCTCAGCGGGCTTTGCCATCATAGCGCAAGTGACAATGTAGTTTACGTAAAAGGCGCTGTTGTCCGGTAGAAATATGCAGCTAGTAATCGAATGGTCCATTTAGGTGTAACAAACATAACAAAGGCATACGCACCTCCATCGTGTAGGCACATGTTGTATGTTTAGCAAGTACACCAGGAAGTTGTATCCGCTAAAAAGGTAAAGACGTGAATCCTTGTAATTTGTTTAAAGAATGCGACCTGGTCAAGCCCAGCGAAGGCAGAATCAACATCATGAATATCAACAAAACGTATGTCTTCCTCAATGTGGCCAATTGCTCCAGGGACCTGCGGGAAAGTATTTTTAAACGTTTCATTTCATAGGCACACACTTGCACCTTGTCCAATGAGCTCGTCTCAACTCTGCAAAATATATTGCTCCCGGTAGGAAGTAGGCAAGTGTTAACAGCGTAAGCACGGAGAGTAGCCTTTGTACGAGTTGATTCTAGATGGGCATTATATACAGTAGTTTTTTGTTTGGCAATACCATGGTTGTTTCTCACCTCTGGTGGTGCAAAAGGAAAAACGGTATCTCGCACCTCAAACCACAAACTTAATATCATCGAAGGAGTTGTGAGGAAGAACAAAATGAAGAACAAGAACAAGTCCCAGAAGACGGATCTGATCGCCCAGAACCTGACTCCAAGGTTGTTCCTGAAATAAGCACGACCGCCGGCATTGTAGTAGTAGTTGTTGTAGCATTGTTCGTATTCTTACCAGCAGAGTTGTGAAGCCGCCGGTGCAGCGCGAACTTCCCAAAAATGGGGCTTCAATTTCATGCACAACCTGGTGCTAGGAAAATCTTGCAGATTGTTTTGCCTGAATCTTTGTCGTTTCCTGAAGATCGACTCCACGCTTAAGATTTGGCACGCTCGAATGGGTCGGGAGATTGGCGCTAAGCTCTCACATTTTAACGTTTGTCACGTTTTCAAACGTGACGAAACAAATGGGCAACGGTTTCTTCAACGCCTTTTCCATCGCGGCTTGCTGGTCTCTTTTCAAATCGCGCAGCAGTTCCGTGTAATAGTCGAGTGCAGACGACTGAAACATGTCCCTTTTTGCGCTTTGTGAACACGTTGTTTTCTTCCTACTCACACTTTTGCAGCACGGCAACACAGAACCGAATGGTTGTGTATTGATCAGTGGGATGTCTTTCGTAGCTTTAACTTTCTTTAGCGCCGCGTTTGCTGCTTTACTAAAGATATGTACGAATGTGGTGAATAGTGTTTTAAGCAAAAATGCAAAGCAGGTGTTCGGTAATGCTTACACATGTTCCGCGATGGTTTGCAGATCCCTGGTGTAATAGGCGAAAGAAATATCACTTATTGTTAGGGATGGATAAATTTCTCTAAAAAAGGACAGATTGGACGCAAAACAGCCGTTCTTTTACTTGAAGTATTGGCCAATTGCGAGTGTGCTACCCGTTACTTTGCTCGGTATGTTGGTTATCATGACTGTCTTGGGCGACTCCTAGGATGAGTTGAAAGATTGGTGCGTTTTAAAATGACGTACGACCTCGACAAATTGTTCGATTAGATGCTGACGTGCCACGTAACTGTAGCTCAGTGCGATGAGGTATAAAGCAGCTACTATGAAGATGTGCAGCCAAAATATTTGAGACCTGCAAATGATGTTTCAAGTGAGATACACTAAAGCACGCATGGTTGTTATTCACCCTGCCGGAATCTGGCTGATTGTCGTCTGGTAGAATTCTGTCACTCGTGTCACTGAAGAAGTAATAAATAACTTTTCCGTGTATCTGTGGGATGCGTTTACCTTTGGAAACATGGATGTGAACCGGAAGCAAAATAGTCAGACTGATACAGCTGACGATGGCCAAGAAACGGAGGATCGTTCGTTGGAACTTTGCATAAGCAACCGCCGTGTAGCCACACTTACGCAGCATTTCTTCGTCGCTGGAAAAAAGATATTGTCGGGCGGGATATTCTTTCTCATCTTCAACACGCACTTGATTGTCACTGCCATTTTAATCCAAGAAAACCAGCCACTGTCAATAATCGATTTTTTCTGAAAATCCAGTAAAATTATTTTTTTTCTTCAACCGTTCCTCGATCCAACGTTTTGAGAGGCACTGGACAAACGACTTGAAGACTGTGCACATCGCGTCAGGTGTTTTGTTCTTCGTTTTGATTGGCGTTGCTCGAATTTTGGTGTTTGATCCTTACTAAGCTCGTGTCCAGGAACTGCTTTCGACCTAAAAATACATGTATTCACTTCGCATCCGGTTGAACACTCGTAATGGTTGTTAATAGAATATAAAGGAGCGAAAACGGTAGGTGCAAAGTTATACTGTTTTAATTTATCATCTACGTGGTGATCGAATCCCAGCGACCATAGTTCCAGGCCTTCTTTCGAAGAAAACTAAACAGCACTACGATGATCTAAAGAAAAATTGAAGATTGTTCGGTTTCCGCCGGAGCCGAGGTCCAACCGTTATGAAACATAGGTTGTAGAGGAATATTTCAGGAATGCCCTGAAAGCCTTCGGCCACGCGGAAGTAAAGGGTGCTGTTACGCTCGTCTTCGTAGCGAAGTTTCTGTGCGATCCAGCAATCAAAGTGCTGGTCGAAGGAAACGTTTCCTTGTAGACCAATAATTTGAACTGTGCGCATTGCTACCAAAAATGCATGCGGTTTACATTTGGTCAATTTACGTTAAACCATGACTTCCAACAAAGGATACGATTTAAAGTTCAATTTTCTCGTAATCGGCAATATCCCGGCAATTGTGCGTAAACAAGTGACAAATTGCTCAGGGAATTATTTTAGAAATGCTAATCGTACTTTCATACACGGTTCACCAGGTAAAACGCTGTTAACGCATTTACAGCACATATGCGGTAATTTATACGCCATATAAAGTCAGTTGGTTTGGAGCATTAGGCAAATGAAGCGTGCTTTCCAAGCAAAACGGTTTGAGTTGTAAGATAATTTTTCGTTCTCAGATTTCGTGAGAAAATCTTTGCCAAACATCCATTTAACTTGTGGGCAGTAAATACTGTAAAAGTATCGGCGATGTACAGAATGTTACATAATGCAGTACCGTTTTTTGCTTGCGAAGGAACACAAACGTGGCCGGCAAATGTATCTTTGTTTAAAGAGGTTGCGCGTTTTGACCAGTGAATTGCTGGTATTTTTAATCCTGCAACGACATTGCTTTGTCGTTGAGAATCATTTTTCCAAATCAGGTCAACACGACTACTCAGAATCAAAAGTTGCTTGAAGGTGGACATTTATAACACCAGGCAGTTAAGCAGCTATTTCTGAGCTTTATTTTCCTTTGACGATACAAAACGCTAATTACTTAGAACTGAACAATTTACAGGCATAATTTTAAAATCTGTCAACGTCTTAATAAAATTTAAAATCGGTTTTAAAATGTAAGGTCCCATTGGCAGTATCCAACTGTGACACTCGTTGTTTACATCTGCGATTTTAATATCATGCAGACGTGGCGACCTATTCACTTCCTTCGATTTCATATTTTTTGCGTGGCAAAAAATTAATTCAATTATTTGCAGCAGTTTTGGCTAAGTATTGCAACCTGCGTATTATGTATACTGTAATTTTTAATTCCTTTGAATATTTACCACTAAACGTTCAATTAGGAACAAAGCGAAATCAATGGAAGTTTGTTTTTCCGCGCAGCTGCAAACGACTGCCGCAGAATTACGTTTGTTCCGCGAATTTCACCCTCTTTTACAGTAAGAAGAATAATCAGGTGCTGTTAAATTCATGGACATCGTTTTGACATTGTTTGTTCAACGGGATCATGATGTTTTATGATTTGGAAAGGTTTTAAAACAACATGATTTTATTACGTTGAATGTTTTCCAAATGTTGTTAACGGTTTCGGATTGCAGTTTTGTAGATTGCTTAATTTGCACAACTTAAACACCGTGTCTTATTCGAAAAAGGTATACAATTAAGTAGCTCCTCCATCTTGTAACATCTGCGCACAGAACAAGATACGATAAAAACTGGATTACCTAATCCCGGTTAATTTGCAGCAAATGAGATTTGATTATTTCACGTTTAAGTTTTTTGTAGTTGTACAAGGTCAATTCGTTGCGTACTAAATGTGACAGCCGAATCGCAATGTATTTCAATAGTTGGAAGTATTTGCGAATTATCTGTTCAATGTAAACTACATAATTTTGACCAACTGAAAAAAACATTGTTGAGGTAGTTGAAAATGTGATAGATTGTATTTTTGAATTTTGACGAAGTTGAAACTCTAATTATGTTTACTTTTGCCACGTTACAATTAAACGTAATAATGGAAATTGCGTCCTGCGGAGTAATGTTTTGGGCAAACCATGATTTTAGTCAGACTAGATTAATTGGTGGTAAGGCAAATGTGTCCATTGGTACCTGCATTTTGCTGTGGATGATTTCACTGTAGCTTACAAAAAGGCGTTTTCGGTTTGTTTTCAACGTTTCTAAGCCTGCGTGTATTGGTGCTTTCTGGTTTAATTTAGTTAATTACCCTTCCTTGAGAACGCTTTACCATGGCAGTTTTGAGCAAAGTTGTGATCGCTACCGGCGTGGCCGGGGTGATTTTCGTCTGCGGTTGTATTTATTTCGACCGAAAACGTCGAAACGACCCTGACTTCAAAGTGAAGCTGCGTCAAAGTGAGCACATTTTCCTTTCCCGCGCTTTCTACGTGCCTACACTTTCCGCGCAGAGCGTGCTACTGCAAAAAAATCAAAGGACAAGGAGCAGGAAAGCGATTTTGCGTTTCCCACCTCTCTCGACCCCCAAACCGTTCAGCAATTTTTTCTTTGTCGTGTTTATGCATGCGAAAAGTTTGTGGCCGCAGGTAAGTTGCCAGCTTTGCAGCCTATTCGTACGACACAGTAGCATTTTTTCCCTACAGGAAATTTTGAACTCGCCGGCGATCACTTGGCGGCCGCTTTTGTTTCCATCGGTGAAGCTCCTCACATGTTTGCCGCTTTGGAAAGTACCGTGCCCACTCCTGTAATCGAAGCGTTCAGGCGTCGACTTCCCTTCCGACGAGCGGTAAGTTCATTCGTATTTAAATTTTTATTTTTCAAAATTCGTCCTTCAGCAATTCGAAAAGGTTGTTCAAGAGATGATGTTAAATCGATCGGCCGGTCTAAAAGTTGACGATGTCGATTGAGTCCGTTTAATTCATGCCCATCAGTTATAGTAAAACTAAGAGTATTTGAAAACAAGTAGGTTGCTTAATTTTTCGGCAATGTAGTCATGATGTAGCGCGAAATCAGCCGCCACGCGAATGGCGCCGTCAATGGTATCCAACGAACGTTGCCAATGTTCACGCCGCACATGTCTTTCAAGCGTACTTTCAAGTCTACCTTAGCTCGCATCTTTTCCAAAAGTTTGGGCCAAACTCTCCGTCGAATAATGTTTTCGCTAAATGTTTTTATCGTGCCACCCAACAGTCGCCTGAATGCCATTTTTTCTATTTCCACGTTGACTCGCAGCAGTTGAATTTTGGCAAACAATTCACGGTCTTCTGATGCCAGATCAATGTTGATTTGCAGAGTGCACCTTG
>JAJBBP010000132.1:0-28367 GCA_021464625.1 Proterorhinus semilunaris | reverse complement strand
ACTTTGTGGGATTGCAACGGACCCAATACGGCGCACGTGCACATTCTCGAGCTGGACCTAACCATGTGCAAACGCAGCCACTATCGCCAAAAATGACCCACTGGCGCCCCCTTCAAGGTTTTTTCTTGAAAAATTCCAATCAAAAAATCGGGATGGTATGGAGTTGTGAAAATAATCACACAGGCCTTCCCCGTCATGGGGATCAACATACCAAAAAGGCATCAATCTGAGTAATGTCGTTTGGGAGAAATAAAATGCCAAAACATAGCAAAAAAACTGTTTCCATTATTAGGCCCGAGCAACGGACACGAAGTGCCCGGCGAGGGACTAATTAAAATCGTAAAAAAAAAGGGAAAACGCAAGAATTCAAATAGCAAACGTGGACCGATACACAAGTAACAGGTATCAGAAATTAGTGCTCCGGGAGGTCTAATTTTGGGTGGCGTTGGCAAGAGAAAATAATCAAAGATGGCTCAGTGGCGCCCCCTCAAACAGGCAGTTTACATTGAGTCAATGAGAGCCCGGTGGCAAAAAATGTCATGGTACAAAGGTGACACTGGCCAGGGTCATAGACCACGTCAGGACATGTCAAAAAATATATTATGAGCCCGGCCTAAACTCTACAGGAAGTCGGCCATCTTGGCCCAAACCTCGCACCGTCAAAATCGTACCTGTTGAACTTGTGACCCCTGATCCCCGAGTTTTCAATCAAAAGCTTCAATTTTTGGCCAAAATGTCCCAGACCCATGTGGCTTTCCAAATCCTCATTTCAATTTTGGAAATATTATTGGGCGTGGTCATGACAAGGCCGCAACTCAGAGGCCATTTTCAACCAAATTCAAAGTCTCATATCTTTCACAGAGTTTGTCGGATTGCAACGGCCCCAATACGGCGCACGTGCACCTTCTCGAGCTGGACCTAACCATGTGCAAACGCAGCCACTATGGCCAAAAATGACCCACTGGCGCCCCCTTCAAGGTTTTTTCTTGAAAAATTCCAATCAAAAAATCCGGATGGTATGGAGTTGTGAAAATAATCACACAGGCCTTCCCCGTCATGTGGATCAACATACCAAAAAGGCATCAATCTGAGTAATGTCGTTTGGGAGAAATAAAATGCCAAAACATAGCAAAAAAACTGTTTCCATTATTATTATTATTATTATTATTATTACGTCTTTGATCTCAATTTTGACCCCCTGAACATTAACGAAAACTCAATTTTATTTGACCTAATGATCAGGATTGGTGAAAATTGTACTATTTTGAAGTCCGCCAAACAAAGTGCCCAACGGCGCCCCCTGTGCACATTGCATGGCCGTGAAAGATTTATTTTCACAGAAGTGAAAACAAAGGGTATATTTGGATTCTCCATGTCACACTGATCAAAAAAGTCAATCACAAGATGCCTCTATCTTGCTTTGTTTTTTTTATAATAAATATCATGCTTTTTCCCGCCTCTTTGACGACAACTCAAAAGAGCATGCAAGTTCCAATTGCACTAATATGTGCATCACATGAGCCCCTCTATGGATCGTACTGATTCGCCTGGATAATTGTGCAATTTTCAAAAAAATAGCGCCCCCTACCTATACCTGCAAAATTACACTTTTACAAAAGTGAAAACAAAAATTATATCCTGATTCTCCATGTCACACTGATCAAAAAAGTCTATTACAACATGCCTCTATCTTGCTTTGTTTTCTTTATAATTAGGCCCGAGCAACGGACACGAAGTGCCCGGCGAGGGACTAATTAAAATCGTAAAAAAAAAGGGAAAACGCAAGAATTCAAATAGCAAACGTGGACCGATACACAAGTAACAGGTATCAGAAATTAGTGCTCCGGGAGGTCTAATTTTGGGTGGCGTTGGCAAGAGAAAATAATCAAAGATGGCTCAGTGGCGCCCCCTCAAACAGGCAGTTTACATTGAGTCAATGAGAGCCCGGTGGCAAAAAATGTCATGGTACAAAGGTGACACTGGCCAGGGTCATAGACCACGTCAGGACATGTCAAAAAATATATTATGAGCCCGGCCTAAACTCTACAGGAAGTCGGCCATCTTGGCCCAAACCTCGCACCGTCAAAATCGTACCTGTTGAACTTGTGACCCCTGATCCCCGAGTTTTCAATCAAAAGCTTCAATTTTTGGCCAAAATGTCCCAGACCCATGTGGCTTTCCAAATCCTCATTTCAATTTTGGAAATATTATTGGGCGTGGTCATGACAAGGCCGCAACTCAGAGGCCATTTTCAACCAAATTCAAAGTCTCATATCTTTCACAGAGTTTGTCGGATTGCAACGGCCCCAATACGGCGCACGTGCACCTTCTCGAGCTGGACCTAACCATGTGCAAACGCAGCCACTATGGCCAAAAATGACCCACTGGCGCCCCCTTCAAGGTTTTTTCTTGAAAAATTCCAATCAAAAAATCCGGATGGTATGGAGTTGTGAAAATAATCACACAGGCCTTCCCCGTCATAGGGATCGCGCCCGCCTTAGTGTGAGCTTTCCGAAAATGTATAACATGTGGGGGTAAAAGTAACCAGTCCACTAATACAGCCTGTTCAAAGTGGCAGTATAGCGCCACCTGCAGGCCTTTAAGATGTCTTTTGTAAGTGGCCCGCCCATCCTCCGTGAAAATAGCCAGTGTTCTTCTTCTGGCAGCATGTTGGCCTCTGTCAGAGTTGCCACTGTCAGAGTTTCTCATGAAAATCGTAAATTTTCCCAAATATCCCCTTTAATCACAAAAGCCACAGTTTTAGACTCATACGTAGATATACTAACCCTCTGTGACAGAAAGAAGCTTTAATTTGGGCGTGTTTGCCTCCAAATTGAGCTTTTTTGGACTTTACAGTCATAGGAAGTTCACTTAGGCGGTTTCCTGTCCGTCTCTGCGTGTTCCTCGTACTATGTGGCTCTCACCAAAGTATTCCTTCATCTATCGAGAGTTCTGCAGGGCTGGAGCACCTTTTCAGATCGTTGGCCGCCCGGGGAATTAGCCCTAATTAAAAATGTTTCAATAAATATTGCCTGCACTGCAATTTCGTCTTGTGAACGCTCGAGTGCTAAACTTTCGTAAGATTTATGTATAAATCGCTGTGTTGTTGTGTAAGCCTGTATAGCTCCATTGGTAGAGTGCAGGGTTTGCACCGTCATATTGCCGGTTCAATCCCCACCATGACTTTTCTTTTTTTTTTTCTTTTTTTTACGCAGTACCTACTGGGAAGAACCTGAATCGGCAACTATGCTCCCACCCTCATTCAAAACGGGGAAATGACCCTCACGTTGTCCCACATGCCGTTTCATAAGATATTTCACATTTCGGATGCAACATAAATCTGCTTGTGTAGCTACATGGGTAGAGTGATAGGTTCCCAACCATGGGATTGCTGGATCAATTTTCACCTTGACTCTTTTTTATTTTATTTATTTTTGACTCGGCAACTACTGGGAAGAACATGAATCGGCGCCTATGGTCCCACCCTCATTAAAAACCTTAGTTCCATGGGTAGAGTTCTGGACTCACAATCACAAGTTTGCTGGATCACTTCCAACCTTGACCTTTTTTTACTTTTTATTTGTATTTATGTTTTTATTTGATTTTTTACTGGCCACCTACAGGAAAGAACATAAATGAAACAATGGAGGTGGGGGGGAGCATGACTGGAAATGACCTCTCTCCTCCAGTGGCGTGCTAGGACCTAATTTAGAGCATATTAGTCCCAATGTGACACAGAGTTATAGCTCAGCGATAGCGTGCTGGTCTTTGGTGCAGTGGGTTGCCAGTTCAAACACAGCTTGGATACTTTTCTAATGCTTTCTCTTTTCACATGGGCTGCTGCACTCTGAGCCTGATACAACTCAAGAATGAGGATCAAGTTATGTAGACACAATTATTTAATTGTCCACTTTTCTACGTTGCACTCCCTTTTTCCTCTTTACTTACTGTTTTCTGTAAATATAAGAGTGCAGGATGTTTCATAAGATTTTTACTTTTGTAGTTTGGACTGGACATCTACTGGGAAGAATATAAATCAAACTCAGGGATTTAGAGAAAAGTAGCCCACATCAGGTGTACTTCTGTATGAGGTTATTGTTTACCTGTCTCTGGTTCGGGAGGTTACCAATTCAAATATGACTTGGACATATTTCTAATGTTTTTTTCTTTATTTTTTGATAGATTTACCTAGTGCCAAAAAAAAAAAGTCAAGGTCGGGATCGAACCAGCACTCTCGTGGTTGGAAGCCCGGCCATATGAGCCACGTGCTCTACCTATGGAGCTAAACGAGCAGAACAAACGGCTTCAAACGCATGTATATTAATTTTATAAGCAACCCGGCTTTTTTGCGGCTTTACAGGCTAGGCATTATTTAATGAATCATTTCGTAATCGGGGCAAATTCGCCTGGGTGCCCAAAAATTTGAGTGGGTGCTCCAGCCCCGCAGCACCCACGGGATCGGCGCCTATGATTTGGCCTACATAAACATGTTTTTCCTCAGCATTTTATAGGGGAGGAGGGATAACAATGATTGTGTATGAAGGAAAGGCTACATAGTATATGCATAGAAGAAATGGGGGACAGTAGGGAAACAATTTACGCAAAACTGGGCAGAAATGTCGAAAACAATAGGGAAAATGGAGGGGGGGAAAATGACCTTCAATTACCTCTCTCCTCCAGTGAGGAGATTTAGAAACAAGTAGTCCACATCAGGCCACCATTGTTATGGAGGTATAGCTCAGTGATAGTGTGCTGGTCTCTGATGCAAAAGGTTGCCAGTTCAAACATGGCTTAGACACATTTCCAATGCTTTTTCTTTTCACATGGCCGCTGCACATATAAGCAAAATCACAATCTCATAGTGCACAAGCACAGCGCTTCCGCTCAAGAGTCAATTGGGATACATGTGCTGTCTCTCACTAGTCCCAATGTATACAGATGGTTTTACTACAGGTTTGGCAATATTTACTGAATAATTTTTTACTCAAGGCAATATCGCGTGCGTGCTCACAGATTTGAGTGGGTGATCCAGTCCTGCAGCACCTGGGGCAAGAGTGAGGCCGGGGTGTGACGAAGGATCAGGCGAAAGTAGGCCGCGTTAAGGAGCAAAACAGACCGGGTTGGGTGCAAGGCCGAGGCCAGAGCAGATTTGGGCGAGAGCGGGCGGTCACAAGTGGAGGCGGTCGCAAGGGGGGGCGGTCGCATTGACAAGGGTGGGCGGTCGCAAGGGGGGGGGCGGTCGCAAGGGGGGGGCGGTCGCAAGGGGGGGCGGTCGCAAGGGGCGAGGGCCTTTATCGCCGCGAGCGGCTTTAATTATTATTATTATTACGTCTTTGATCTCAATTTTGACCCCCTGAACATTAACGAAAACTCAATTTTATTTGACCTAATGATCAGGATTGGTGAAAATTGTACTATTTTGAAGTCCGCCAAACAAAGTGCCCAACGGCGCCCCCTGTGCACATTGCATGGCCGTGAAAGATTTATTTTCACAGAAGTGAAAACAAAGGGTATATTTGGATTCTCCATGTCACACTGATCAAAAAAGTCAATCACAAGATGCCTCTATCTTGCTTTGTTTTTTTTATAATAAATATCATGCTTTTTCCCGCCTCTTTGACGACAACTCAAAAGAGCATGCAAGTTCCAATTGCACTAATATGTGCATCACACGAGCCCCTCTATGGATCGTACTGATTCGCCTGGATAATTGTGCAATTTTCAAAAAAATAGCGCCCCCTACCTATACCTGCAAAATTACACTTTTACGAAAGTGAAAACAAAAATTATATCCTGATTCTCCATGTCACACTGATCAAAAAAGTCTATTACAACATGCCTCTATCTTGCTTTGTTTTCTTTATAATTAGGCCCGAGCAACGGACACGAAGTGCCCGGCGAGGGACTAATTAAAATCGTAAAAAAAAAGGGAAAACGCAAGAATTCAAATAGCAAACGTGGACCGATACACAAGTAACAGGTATCAGAAATTAGTGCTCCGGGAGGTCTAATTTTGGGTGGCGTTGGCAAGAGAAAATAATCAAAGATGGCTCAGTGGCGCCCCCTCAAACAGGCAGTTTACATTGAGTCAATGAGAGCCCGGTGGCAAAAAATGTCATGGTACAAAGGTGACACTGGCCAGGGTCATAGACCACGTCAGGACATGTCAAAAAATATATTATGAGCCCGGCCTAAACTCTACAGGAAGTCGGCCATCTTGGCCCAAACCTCGAACCTTCAAAATCGTACCTGTTGAACTTGTGACCCCTGATCCCCGAGTTTTCAATCAAAAGCTTCAATTTTTGGCCAAAATGTCCCAGACCCATGTGGCTTTCCAAATCCTCATTTCAATTTTGGAAATATTATCGGGCGTGGTCATGACAAGGCCGCAACTCAAAGGCCATTTTCAACAAAATTCAAAGTCTCATATCTTTCACAGACTTTGTGGGATTGCAACGGACCCAATACGGCGCACGTGCACATTCTCGAGCTGGACCTAACCATGTGCAAACGCAGCCACTATCGCCAAAAATGACCCACTGGCGCCCCCTTCAAGGTTTTTTCTTGAAAAATTCCAATCAAAAAATCGGGATGGTATGGAGTTGTGAAAATAATCACACAGGCCTTCCCCGTCATGGGGATCAACATACCAAAAAGGCATCAATCTGGGTAATGTCGTTTGGGAGAAATAAAATGCCAAAACATAGCAAAAAAACTGTTTCCATTATTATTATTATTATTACGTCTTTGATCTCAATTTTGACCCCCTGAACATTAACGAAAACTCAATTTTATTTGACCTAATGATCAGGATTGGTGAAAATTGTACTATTTTGAAGTCCGCCAAACAAAGTGCCCAACGGCGCCCCCTGTGCACATTGCATGGCCGTGAAAGATTTATTTTCACAGAAGTGAAAACAAAGGGTATATTTGGATTCTCCATGTCACACTGATCAAAAAAGTCAATCACAAGATGCCTCTATCTTGCTTTGTTTTTTTTATAATAAATATCATGCTTTTTCCCGCCTCTTTGACGACAACTCAAAAGAGCATGCAAGTTCCAATTGCACTAATATGTGCATCACATGAGCCCCTCTATGGATCGTACTGATTCGCCTGGATAATTGTGCAATTTTCAAAAAAATAGCGCCCCCTACCTATACCTGCAAAATTACACTTTTACGAAAGTGAAAACAAAAATTATATCCTGATTCTCCATGTCACACTGATCAAAAAAGTCTATTACAACATGCCTCTATCTTGCTTTGTTTTCTTTATAATTAGGCCCGAGCAACGGACACGAAGTGCCCGGCGAGGGACTAATTAAAATCGTAAAAAAAAAGGGAAAACGCAAGAATTCAAATAGCAAACGTGGACCGATACACAAGTAACAGGTATCAGAAATTAGTGCTCCGGGAGGTCTAATTTTGGGTGGCGTTGGCAAGAGAAAATAATCAAAGATGGCTCAGTGGCGCCCCCTCAAACAGGCAGTTTACATTGAGTCAATGAGAGCCCGGTGGCAAAAAATGTCATGGTACAAAGGTGACACTGGCCAGGGTCATAGACCACGTCAGGACATGTCAAAAAATATATTATGAGCCCGGCCTAAACTCTACAGGAAGTCGGCCATCTTGGCCCAAACCTCGAACCTTCAAAATCGTACCTGTTGAACTTGTGACCCCTGATCCCCGAGTTTTCAATCAAAAGCTTCAATTTTTGGCCAAAATGTCCCAGACCCATGTGGCTTTCCAAATCCTCATTTCAATTTTGGAAATATTATCGGGCGTGGTCATGACAAGGCCGCAACTCAAAGGCCATTTTCAACAAAATTCAAAGTCTCATATCTTTCACAGACTTTGTGGGATTGCAACGGACCCAATACGGCGCACGTGCACATTCTCGAGCTGGACCTAACCATGTGCAAACGCAGCCACTATCGCCAAAAATGACCCACTGGCGCCCCCTTCAAGGTTTTTTCTTGAAAAATTCCAATCAAAAAATCGGGATGGTATGGAGTTGTGAAAATAATCACACAGGCCTTCCCCGTCATGGGGATCAACATACCAAAAAGGCATCAATCTGGGTAATGTCGTTTGGGAGAAATAAAATGCCAAAACATAGCAAAAAAACTGTTTCCATTATTATTATTATTATTACGTCTTTGATCTCAATTTTGACCCCCTGAACATTAACGAAAACTCAATTTTATTTGACCTAATGATCAGGATTGGTGAAAATTGTACTATTTTGAAGTCCGCCAAACAAAGTGCCCAACGGCGCCCCCTGTGCACATTGCATGGCCGTGAAAGATTTATTTTCACAGAAGTGAAAACAAAGGGTATATTTGGATTCTCCATGTCACACTGATCAAAAAAGTCAATCACAAGATGCCTCTATCTTGCTTTGTTTTTTTTATAATAAATATCATGCTTTTTCCCGCCTCTTTGACGACAACTCAAAAGAGCATGCAAGTTCCAATTGCACTAATATGTGCATCACATGAGCCCCTCTATGGATCGTACTGATTCGCCTGGATAATTGTGCAATTTTCAAAAAAATAGCGCCCCCTACCTATACCTGCAAAATTACACTTTTACGAAAGTGAAAACAAAAATTATATCCTGATTCTCCATGTCACACTGATCAAAAAAGTCTATTACAACATGCCTCTATCTTGCTTTGTTTTCTTTATAATTAGGCCCGAGCAACGGACACGAAGTGCCCGGCGAGGGACTAATTAAAATCGTAAAAAAAAAGGGAAAACGCAAGAATTCAAATAGCAAACGTGGACCGATACACAAGTAACAGGTATCAGAAATTAGTGCTCCGGGAGGTCTAATTTTGGGTGGCGTTGGCAAGAGAAAATAATCAAAGATGGCTCAGTGGCGCCCCCTCAAACAGGCAGTTTACATTGAGTCAATGAGAGCCCGGTGGCAAAAAATGTCATGGTACAAAGGTGACACTGGCCAGGGTCATAGACCACGTCAGGACATGTCAAAAAATATATTATGAGCCCGGCCTAAACTCTACAGGAAGTCGGCCATCTTGGCCCAAACCTCGAACCTTCAAAATCGTACCTGTTGAACTTGTGACCCCTGATCCCCGAGTTTTCAATCAAAAGCTTCAATTTTTGGCCAAAATGTCCCAGACCCATGTGGCTTTCCAAATCCTCATTTCAATTTTGGAAATATTATCGGGCGTGGTCATGACAAGGCCGCAACTCAAAGGCCATTTTCAACAAAATTCAAAGTCTCATATCTTTCACAGACTTTGTGGGATTGCAACGGACCCAATACGGCGCACGTGCACATTCTCGAGCTGGACCTAACCATGTGCAAACGCAGCCACTATCGCCAAAAATGACCCACTGGCGCCCCCTTCAAGGTTTTTTCTTGAAAAATTCCAATCAAAAAATCGGGATGGTATGGAGTTGTGAAAATAATCACACAGGCCTTCCCCGTCATGGGGATCAACATACCAAAAAGGCATCAATCTGAGTAATGTCGTTTGGGAGAAATAAAATGCCAAAACATAGCAAAAAAACTGTTTCCATTATTATTATTATTATTACGTCTTTGATCTCAATTTTGACCCCCTGAACATTAACGAAAACTCAATTTTATTTGACCTAATGATCAGGATTGGTGAAAATTGTACTATTTTGAAGTCCGCCAAACAAAGTGCCCAACGGCGCCCCCTGTGCACATTGCATGGCCGTGAAAGATTTATTTTCACAGAAGTGAAAACAAAGGGTATATTTGGATTCTCCATGTCACACTGATCAAAAAAGTCAATCACAAGATGCCTCTATCTTGCTTTGTTTTTTTTATAATAAATATCATGCTTTTTCCCGCCTCTTTGACGACAACTCAAAAGAGCATGCAAGTTCCAATTGCACTAATATGTGCATCACATGAGCCCCTCTATGGATCGTACTGATTCGCCTGGATAATTGTGCAATTTTCAAAAAAATAGCGCCCCCTACCTATACCTGCAAAATTACACTTTTACGAAAGTGAAAACAAAAATTATATCCTGATTCTCCATGTCACACTGATCAAAAAAGTCTATTACAACATGCCTCTATCTTGCTTTGTTTTCTTTATAATTAGGCCCGAGCAACGGACACGAAGTGCCCGGCGAGGGACTAATTAAAATCGTAAAAAAAAAGGGAAAACGCAAGAATTCAAATAGCAAACGTGGACCGATACACAAGTAACAGGTATCAGGAATTAGTGCTCCGGGAGGTCTAATTTTGGGTGGCGTTGGCAAGAGAAAATAATCAAAGATGGCTCAGTGGCGCCCCCTCAAACAGGCAGTTTACATTGAGTCAATGAGAGCCCGGTGGCAAAAAATGTCATGGTACAAAGGTGACACTGGCCAGGGTCATAGACCACGTCAGGACATGTCAAAAAATATATTATGAGCCCGGCCTAAACTCTACAGGAAGTCGGCCATCTTGGCCCAAACCTCGAACCTTCAAAATCGTACCTGTTGAACTTGTGACCCCTGATCCCCGAGTTTTCAATCAAAAGCTTCAATTTTTGGCCAAAATGTCCCAGACCCATGTGGCTTTCCAAATCCTCATTTCAATTTTGGAAATATTATCGGGCGTGGTCATGACAAGGCCGCAACTCAAAGGCCATTTTCAACAAAATTCAAAGTCTCATATCTTTCACAGACTTTGTGGGATTGCAACGGACCCAATACGGCGCACGTGCACATTCTCGAGCTGGACCTAACCATGTGCAAACGCAGCCACTATCGCCAAAAATGACCCACTGGCGCCCCCTTCAAGGTTTTTTCTTGAAAAATTCCAATCAAAAAATCGGGATGGTATGGAGTTGTGAAAATAATCACACAGGCCTTCCCCGTCATGGGGATCAACATACCAAAAAGGCATCAATCTGAGTAATGTCGTTTGGGAGAAATAAAATGCCAAAACATAGCAAAAAAACTGTTTCCATTATTAGGCCCGAGCAACGGACACGAAGTGCCCGGCGAGGGACTAATTAAAATCGTAAAAAAAAAGGGAAAACGCAAGAATTCAAATAGCAAACGTGGACCGATACACAAGTAACAGGTATCAGAAATTAGTGCTCCGGGAGGTCTAATTTTGGGTGGCGTTGGCAAGAGAAAATAATCAAAGATGGCTCAGTGGCGCCCCCTCAAACAGGCAGTTTACATTGAGTCAATGAGAGCCCGGTGGCAAAAAATGTCATGGTACAAAGGTGACACTGGCCAGGGTCATAGACCACGTCAGGACATGTCAAAAAATATATTATGAGCCCGGCCTAAACTCTACAGGAAGTCGGCCATCTTGGCCCAAACCTCGCACCGTCAAAATCGTACCTGTTGAACTTGTGACCCCTGATCCCCGAGTTTTCAATCAAAAGCTTCAATTTTTGGCCAAAATGTCCCAGACCCATGTGGCTTTCCAAATCCTCATTTCAATTTTGGAAATATTATTGGGCGTGGTCATGACAAGGCCGCAACTCAGAGGCCATTTTCAACCAAATTCAAAGTCTCATATCTTTCACAGAGTTTGTCGGATTGCAACGGCCCCAATACGGCGCACGTGCACCTTCTCGAGCTGGACCTAACCATGTGCAAACGCAGCCACTATGGCCAAAAATGACCCACTGGCGCCCCCTTCAAGGTTTTTTCTTGAAAAATTCCAATCAAAAAATCCGGATGGTATGGAGTTGTGAAAATAATCACACAGGCCTTCCCCGTCATGTGGATCAACATACCAAAAAGGCATCAATCTGAGTAATGTCGTTTGGGAGAAATAAAATGCCAAAACATAGCAAAAAAACTGTTTCCATTATTATTATTATTATTATTATTATTACGTCTTTGATCTCAATTTTGACCCCCTGAACATTAACGAAAACTCAATTTTATTTGACCTAATGATCAGGATTGGTGAAAATTGTACTATTTTGAAGTCCGCCAAACAAAGTGCCCAACGGCGCCCCCTGTGCACATTGCATGGCCGTGAAAGATTTATTTTCACAGAAGTGAAAACAAAGGGTATATTTGGATTCTCCATGTCACACTGATCAAAAAAGTCAATCACAAGATGCCTCTATCTTGCTTTGTTTTTTTTATAATAAATATCATGCTTTTTCCCGCCTCTTTGACGACAACTCAAAAGAGCATGCAAGTTCCAATTGCACTAATATGTGCATCACATGAGCCCCTCTATGGATCGTACTGATTCGCCTGGATAATTGTGCAATTTTCAAAAAAATAGCGCCCCCTACCTATACCTGCAAAATTACACTTTTACAAAAGTGAAAACAAAAATTATATCCTGATTCTCCATGTCACACTGATCAAAAAAGTCTATTACAACATGCCTCTATCTTGCTTTGTTTTCTTTATAATTAGGCCCGAGCAACGGACACGAAGTGCCCGGCGAGGGACTAATTAAAATCGTAAAAAAAAAGGGAAAACGCAAGAATTCAAATAGCAAACGTGGACCGATACACAAGTAACAGGTATCAGAAATTAGTGCTCCGGGAGGTCTAATTTTGGGTGGCGTTGGCAAGAGAAAATAATCAAAGATGGCTCAGTGGCGCCCCCTCAAACAGGCAGTTTACATTGAGTCAATGAGAGCCCGGTGGCAAAAAATGTCATGGTACAAAGGTGACACTGGCCAGGGTCATAGACCACGTCAGGACATGTCAAAAAATATATTATGAGCCCGGCCTAAACTCTACAGGAAGTCGGCCATCTTGGCCCAAACCTCGCACCGTCAAAATCGTACCTGTTGAACTTGTGACCCCTGATCCCCGAGTTTTCAATCAAAAGCTTCAATTTTTGGCCAAAATGTCCCAGACCCATGTGGCTTTCCAAATCCTCATTTCAATTTTGGAAATATTATTGGGCGTGGTCATGACAAGGCCGCAACTCAGAGGCCATTTTCAACCAAATTCAAAGTCTCATATCTTTCACAGAGTTTGTCGGATTGCAACGGCCCCAATACGGCGCACGTGCACCTTCTCGAGCTGGACCTAACCATGTGCAAACGCAGCCACTATGGCCAAAAATGACCCACTGGCGCCCCCTTCAAGGTTTTTTCTTGAAAAATTCCAATCAAAAAATCCGGATGGTATGGAGTTGTGAAAATAATCACACAGGCCTTCCCCGTCATAGGGATCGTGCCCGCCTTAGTGTGAGCTTTCCGAAAATGTATAACATGTGGGGGTAAAAGTAACCAGTCCACTAATACAGCCTGTTCAAAGTGGCAGTATAGCGCCACCTGCAGGCCTTTAAGATGTCTTTTGTAAGTGGCCCGCCCATCCTCCGTGAAAATAGCCAGTGTTCTTCTTCTGGCAGCATGTTGGCCTCTGTCAGAGTTGCCACTGTCAGAGTTTCTCATGAAAATCGTAAATTTTCCCAAATATCCCCTTTAATCACAAAAGCCACAGTTTTAGACTCATACGTAGATATACTAACCCTCTGTGACAGAAAGAAGCTTTAATTTGGGCGTGTTTGCCTCCAAATTGAGCTTTTTTGGACTTTACAGTCATAGGAAGTTCACTTAGGCGGTTTCCTGTCCGTCTCTGCGTGTTCCTCGTACTATGTGGCTCTCACCAAAGTATTCCTTCATCTATCGAGAGTTCTGCAGGGCTGGAGCACCTTTTCAGATCGTTGGCCGCCCGGGGAATTAGCCCTAATTAAAAATGTTTCAATAAATATTGCCTGCACTGCAATTTCGTCTTGTGAACGCTCGAGTGCTAAACTTTCGTAAGATTTATGTATAAATCGCTGTGTTGTTGTGTAAGCCTGTATAGCTCCATTGGTAGAGTGCAGGGTTTGCACCGTCATATTGCCGGTTCAATCCCCACCATGACTTTTCTTTTTTTTTTTCTTTTTTTTACGCAGTACCTACTGGGAAGAACCTGAATCGGCAACTATGCTCCCACCCTCATTCAAAACGGGGAAATGACCCTCACGTTGTCCCACATGCCGTTTCATAAGATATTTCACATTTCGGATGCAACATAAATCTGCTTGTGTAGCTACATGGGTAGAGTGATAGGTTCCCAACCATGGGATTGCTGGATCAATTTTCACCTTGACTCTTTTTTATTTTATTTATTTTTGACTCGGCAACTACTGGGAAGAACATGAATCGGCGCCTATGGTCCCACCCTCATTAAAAACCTTAGTTCCATGGGTAGAGTTCTGGACTCACAATCACAAGTTTGCTGGATCACTTCCAACCTTGACCTTTTTTTACTTTTTATTTGTATTTATGTTTTTATTTGATTTTTTACTGGCCACCTACAGGAAAGAACATAAATGAAACAATGGAGGTGGGGGGGAGCATGACTGGAAATGACCTCTCTCCTCCAGTGGCGTGCTAGGACCTAATTTAGAGCATATTAGTCCCAATGTGACACAGAGTTATAGCTCAGCGATAGCGTGCTGGTCTTTGGTGCAGTGGGTTGCCAGTTCAAACACAGCTTGGATACTTTTCTAATGCTTTCTCTTTTCACATGGGCTGCTGCACTCTGAGCCTGATACAACTCAAGAATGAGGATCAAGTTATGTAGACACAATTATTTAATTGTCCACTTTTCTACGTTGCACTCCCTTTTTCCTCTTTACTTACTGTTTTCTGTAAATATAAGAGTGCAGGATGTTTCATAAGATTTTTACTTTTGTAGTTTGGACTGGACATCTACTGGGAAGAATATAAATCAAACTCAGGGATTTAGAGAAAAGTAGCCCACATCAGGTGTACTTCTGTATGAGGTTATTGTTTACCTGTCTCTGGTTCGGGAGGTTACCAATTCAAATATGACTTGGACATATTTCTAATGTTTTTTTCTTTATTTTTTGATAGATTTACCTAGTGCCAAAAAAAAAAGTCAAGGTCGGGATCGAACCAGCACTCTCGTGGTTGGAAGCCCGGCCATATGAGCCACGTGCTCTACCTATGGAGCTAAACGAGCAGAACAAACGGCTTCAAACGCATGTATATTAATTTTATAAGCAACCCGGCTTTTTTGCGGCTTTACAGGCTAGGCATTATTTAATGAATCATTTCGTAATCGGGGCAAATTCGCCTGGGTGCCCAAAAATTTGAGTGGGTGCTCCAGCCCCGCAGCACCCACGGGATCGGCGCCTATGATTTGGCCTACATAAACATGTTTTTCCTCAGCATTTTATAGGGGAGGAGGGATAACAATGATTGTGTATGAAGGAAAGGCTACATAGTATATGCATAGAAGAAATGGGGGACAGTAGGGAAACAATTTACGCAAAACTGGGCAGAAATGTCGAAAACAATAGGGAAAATGGAGGGGGGGAAAATGACCTTCAATTACCTCTCTCCTCCAGTGAGGAGATTTAGAAACAAGTAGTCCACATCAGGCCACCATTGTTATGGAGGTATAGCTCAGTGATAGTGTGCTGGTCTCTGATGCAAAAGGTTGCCAGTTCAAACATGGCTTAGACACATTTCCAATGCTTTTTCTTTTCACATGGCCGCTGCACATATAAGCAAAATCACAATCTCATAGTGCACAAGCACAGCGCTTCCGCTCAAGAGTCAATTGGGATACATGTGCTGTCTCTCACTAGTCCCAATGTATACAGATGGTTTTACTACAGGTTTGGCAATATTTACTGAATAATTTTTTACTCAAGGCAATATCGCGTGCGTGCTCACAGATTTGAGTGGGTGATCCAGTCCTGCAGCACCTGGGGCAAGAGTGAGGCCGGGGTGTGACGAAGGATCAGGCGAAAGTAGGCCGCGTTAAGGAGCAAAACAGACCGGGTTGGGTGCAAGGCCGAGGCCAGAGCAGATTTGGGCGAGAGCGGGCGGTCACAAGTGGAGGCGGTCGCAAGGGGGGGCGGTCGCATTGACAAGGGTGGGCGGTCGCAAGGGGGGGGCGGTCGCAAGGGGGGGCGGTCGCAAGGGGGGGCGGTCGCAAGGGGCGAGGGCCTTTATCGCCGCGAGCGGCTTTAATTATTATTATTATTACGTCTTTGATCTCAATTTTGACCCCCTGAACATTAACGAAAACTCAATTTTATTTGACCTAATGATCAGGATTGGTGAAAATTGTACTATTTTGAAGTCCGCCAAACAAAGTGCCCAACGGCGCCCCCTGTGCACATTGCATGGCCGTGAAAGATTTATTTTCACAGAAGTGAAAACAAAGGGTATATTTGGATTCTCCATGTCACACTGATCAAAAAAGTCAATCACAAGATGCCTCTATCTTGCTTTGTTTTTTTTATAATAAATATCATGCTTTTTCCCGCCTCTTTGACGACAACTCAAAAGAGCATGCAAGTTCCAATTGCACTAATATGTGCATCACACGAGCCCCTCTATGGATCGTACTGATTCGCCTGGATAATTGTGCAATTTTCAAAAAAATAGCGCCCCCTACCTATACCTGCAAAATTACACTTTTACGAAAGTGAAAACAAAAATTATATCCTGATTCTCCATGTCACACTGATCAAAAAAGTCTATTACAACATGCCTCTATCTTGCTTTGTTTTCTTTATAATTAGGCCCGAGCAACGGACACGAAGTGCCCGGCGAGGGACTAATTAAAATCGTAAAAAAAAAGGGAAAACGCAAGAATTCAAATAGCAAACGTGGACCGATACACAAGTAACAGGTATCAGGAATTAGTGCTCCGGGAGGTCTAATTTTGGGTGGCGTTGGCAAGAGAAAATAATCAAAGATGGCTCAGTGGCGCCCCCTCAAACAGGCAGTTTACATTGAGTCAATGAGAGCCCGGTGGCAAAAAATGTCATGGTACAAAGGTGACACTGGCCAGGGTCATAGACCACGTCAGGACATGTCAAAAAATATATTATGAGCCCGGCCTAAACTCTACAGGAAGTCGGCCATCTTGGCCCAAACCTCGAACCTTCAAAATCGTACCTGTTGAACTTGTGACCCCTGATCCCCGAGTTTTCAATCAAAAGCTTCAATTTTTGGCCAAAATGTCCCAGACCCATGTGGCTTTCCAAATCCTCATTTCAATTTTGGAAATATTATCGGGCGTGGTCATGACAAGGCCGCAACTCAAAGGCCATTTTCAACAAAATTCAAAGTCTCATATCTTTCACAGACTTTGTGGGATTGCAACGGACCCAATACGGCGCACGTGCACATTCTCGAGCTGGACCTAACCATGTGCAAACGCAGCCACTATCGCCAAAAATGACCCACTGGCGCCCCCTTCAAGGTTTTTTCTTGAAAAATTCCAATCAAAAAATCGGGATGGTATGGAGTTGTGAAAATAATCACACAGGCCTTCCCCGTCATGGGGATCAACATACCAAAAAGGCATCAATCTGAGTAATGTCGTTTGGGAGAAATAAAATGCCAAAACATAGCAAAAAAACTGTTTCCATTATTAGGCCCGAGCAACGGACACGAAGTGCCCGGCGAGGGACTAATTAAAATCGTAAAAAAAAAGGGAAAACGCAAGAATTCAAATAGCAAACGTGGACCGATACACAAGTAACAGGTATCAGAAATTAGTGCTCCGGGAGGTCTAATTTTGGGTGGCGTTGGCAAGAGAAAATAATCAAAGATGGCTCAGTGGCGCCCCCTCAAACAGGCAGTTTACATTGAGTCAATGAGAGCCCGGTGGCAAAAAATGTCATGGTACAAAGGTGACACTGGCCAGGGTCATAGACCACGTCAGGACATGTCAAAAAATATATTATGAGCCCGGCCTAAACTCTACAGGAAGTCGGCCATCTTGGCCCAAACCTCGCACCGTCAAAATCGTACCTGTTGAACTTGTGACCCCTGATCCCCGAGTTTTCAATCAAAAGCTTCAATTTTTGGCCAAAATGTCCCAGACCCATGTGGCTTTCCAAATCCTCATTTCAATTTTGGAAATATTATTGGGCGTGGTCATGACAAGGCCGCAACTCAGAGGCCATTTTCAACCAAATTCAAAGTCTCATATCTTTCACAGAGTTTGTCGGATTGCAACGGCCCCAATACGGCGCACGTGCACCTTCTCGAGCTGGACCTAACCATGTGCAAACGCAGCCACTATGGCCAAAAATGACCCACTGGCGCCCCCTTCAAGGTTTTTTCTTGAAAAATTCCAATCAAAAAATCCGGATGGTATGGAGTTGTGAAAATAATCACACAGGCCTTCCCCGTCATGTGGATCAACATACCAAAAAGGCATCAATCTGAGTAATGTCGTTTGGGAGAAATAAAATGCCAAAACATAGCAAAAAAACTGTTTCCATTATTATTATTATTATTATTATTATTACGTCTTTGATCTCAATTTTGACCCCCTGAACATTAACGAAAACTCAATTTTATTTGACCTAATGATCAGGATTGGTGAAAATTGTACTATTTTGAAGTCCGCCAAACAAAGTGCCCAACGGCGCCCCCTGTGCACATTGCATGGCCGTGAAAGATTTATTTTCACAGAAGTGAAAACAAAGGGTATATTTGGATTCTCCATGTCACACTGATCAAAAAAGTCAATCACAAGATGCCTCTATCTTGCTTTGTTTTTTTTATAATAAATATCATGCTTTTTCCCGCCTCTTTGACGACAACTCAAAAGAGCATGCAAGTTCCAATTGCACTAATATGTGCATCACATGAGCCCCTCTATGGATCGTACTGATTCGCCTGGATAATTGTGCAATTTTCAAAAAAATAGCGCCCCCTACCTATACCTGCAAAATTACACTTTTACAAAAGTGAAAACAAAAATTATATCCTGATTCTCCATGTCACACTGATCAAAAAAGTCTATTACAACATGCCTCTATCTTGCTTTGTTTTCTTTATAATTAGGCCCGAGCAACGGACACGAAGTGCCCGGCGAGGGACTAATTAAAATCGTAAAAAAAAAGGGAAAACGCAAGAATTCAAATAGCAAACGTGGACCGATACACAAGTAACAGGTATCAGAAATTAGTGCTCCGGGAGGTCTAATTTTGGGTGGCGTTGGCAAGAGAAAATAATCAAAGATGGCTCAGTGGCGCCCCCTCAAACAGGCAGTTTACATTGAGTCAATGAGAGCCCGGTGGCAAAAAATGTCATGGTACAAAGGTGACACTGGCCAGGGTCATAGACCACGTCAGGACATGTCAAAAAATATATTATGAGCCCGGCCTAAACTCTACAGGAAGTCGGCCATCTTGGCCCAAACCTCGCACCGTCAAAATCGTACCTGTTGAACTTGTGACCCCTGATCCCCGAGTTTTCAATCAAAAGCTTCAATTTTTGGCCAAAATGTCCCAGACCCATGTGGCTTTCCAAATCCTCATTTCAATTTTGGAAATATTATTGGGCGTGGTCATGACAAGGCCGCAACTCAGAGGCCATTTTCAACCAAATTCAAAGTCTCATATCTTTCACAGAGTTTGTCGGATTGCAACGGCCCCAATACGGCGCACGTGCACCTTCTCGAGCTGGACCTAACCATGTGCAAACGCAGCCACTATGGCCAAAAATGACCCACTGGCGCCCCCTTCAAGGTTTTTTCTTGAAAAATTCCAATCAAAAAATCCGGATGGTATGGAGTTGTGAAAATAATCACACAGGCCTTCCCCGTCATAGGGATCGCGCCCGCCTTAGTGTGAGCTTTCCGAAAATGTATAACATGTGGGGGTAAAAGTAACCAGTCCACTAATACAGCCTGTTCAAAGTGGCAGTATAGCGCCACCTGCAGGCCTTTAAGATGTCTTTTGTAAGTGGCCCGCCCATCCTCCGTGAAAATAGCCAGTGTTCTTCTTCTGGCAGCATGTTGGCCTCTGTCAGAGTTGCCACTGTCAGAGTTTCTCATGAAAATCGTAAATTTTCCCAAATATCCCCTTTAATCACAAAAGCCACAGTTTTAGACTCATACGTAGATATACTAACCCTCTGTGACAGAAAGAAGCTTTAATTTGGGCGTGTTTGCCTCCAAATTGAGCTTTTTTGGACTTTACAGTCATAGGAAGTTCACTTAGGCGGTTTCCTGTCCGTCTCTGCGTGTTCCTCGTACTATGTGGCTCTCACCAAAGTATTCCTTCATCTATCGAGAGTTCTGCAGGGCTGGAGCACCTTTTCAGATCGTTGGCCGCCCGGGGAATTAGCCCTAATTAAAAATGTTTCAATAAATATTGCCTGCACTGCAATTTCGTCTTGTGAACGCTCGAGTGCTAAACTTTCGTAAGATTTATGTATAAATCGCTGTGTTGTTGTGTAAGCCTGTATAGCTCCATTGGTAGAGTGCAGGGTTTGCACCGTCATATTGCCGGTTCAATCCCCACCATGACTTTTCTTTTTTTTTTTCTTTTTTTTACGCAGTACCTACTGGGAAGAACCTGAATCGGCAACTATGCTCCCACCCTCATTCAAAACGGGGAAATGACCCTCACGTTGTCCCACATGCCGTTTCATAAGATATTTCACATTTCGGATGCAACATAAATCTGCTTGTGTAGCTACATGGGTAGAGTGATAGGTTCCCAACCATGGGATTGCTGGATCAATTTTCACCTTGACTCTTTTTTATTTTATTTATTTTTGACTCGGCAACTACTGGGAAGAACATGAATCGGCGCCTATGGTCCCACCCTCATTAAAAACCTTAGTTCCATGGGTAGAGTTCTGGACTCACAATCACAAGTTTGCTGGATCACTTCCAACCTTGACCTTTTTTTACTTTTTATTTGTATTTATGTTTTTATTTGATTTTTTACTGGCCACCTACAGGAAAGAACATAAATGAAACAATGGAGGTGGGGGGGAGCATGACTGGAAATGACCTCTCTCCTCCAGTGGCGTGCTAGGACCTAATTTAGAGCATATTAGTCCCAATGTGACACAGAGTTATAGCTCAGCGATAGCGTGCTGGTCTTTGGTGCAGTGGGTTGCCAGTTCAAACACAGCTTGGATACTTTTCTAATGCTTTCTCTTTTCACATGGGCTGCTGCACTCTGAGCCTGATACAACTCAAGAATGAGGATCAAGTTATGTAGACACAATTATTTAATTGTCCACTTTTCTACGTTGCACTCCCTTTTTCCTCTTTACTTACTGTTTTCTGTAAATATAAGAGTGCAGGATGTTTCATAAGATTTTTACTTTTGTAGTTTGGACTGGACATCTACTGGGAAGAATATAAATCAAACTCAGGGATTTAGAGAAAAGTAGCCCACATCAGGTGTACTTCTGTATGAGGTTATTGTTTACCTGTCTCTGGTTCGGGAGGTTACCAATTCAAATATGACTTGGACATATTTCTAATGTTTTTTTCTTTATTTTTTGATAGATTTACCTAGTGCCAAAAAAAAAAGTCAAGGTCGGGATCGAACCAGCACTCTCGTGGTTGGAAGCCCGGCCATATGAGCCACGTGCTCTACCTATGGAGCTAAACGAGCAGAACAAACGGCTTCAAACGCATGTATATTAATTTTATAAGCAACCCGGCTTTTTTGCGGCTTTACAGGCTAGGCATTATTTAATGAATCATTTCGTAATCGGGGCAAATTCGCCTGGGTGCCCAAAAATTTGAGTGGGTGCTCCAGCCCCGCAGCACCCACGGGATCGGCGCCTATGATTTGGCCTACATAAACATGTTTTTCCTCAGCATTTTATAGGGGAGGAGGGATAACAATGATTGTGTATGAAGGAAAGGCTACATAGTATATGCATAGAAGAAATGGGGGACAGTAGGGAAACAATTTACGCAAAACTGGGCAGAAATGTCGAAAACAATAGGGAAAATGGAGGGGGGGAAAATGACCTTCAATTACCTCTCTCCTCCAGTGAGGAGATTTAGAAACAAGTAGTCCACATCAGGCCACCATTGTTATGGAGGTATAGCTCAGTGATAGTGTGCTGGTCTCTGATGCAAAAGGTTGCCAGTTCAAACATGGCTTAGACACATTTCCAATGCTTTTTCTTTTCACATGGCCGCTGCACATATAAGCAAAATCACAATCTCATAGTGCACAAGCACAGCGCTTCCGCTCAAGAGTCAATTGGGATACATGTGCTGTCTCTCACTAGTCCCAATGTATACAGATGGTTTTACTACAGGTTTGGCAATATTTACTGAATAATTTTTTACTCAAGGCAATATCGCGTGCGTGCTCACAGATTTGAGTGGGTGATCCAGTCCTGCAGCACCTGGGGCAAGAGTGAGGCCGGGGTGTGACGAAGGATCAGGCGAAAGTAGGCCGCGTTAAGGAGCAAAACAGACCGGGTTGGGTGCAAGGCCGAGGCCAGAGCAGATTTGGGCGAGAGCGGGCGGTCACAAGTGGAGGCGGTCGCAAGGGGGGGCGGTCGCATTGACAAGGGTGGGCGGTCGCAAGGGGGGGGGCGGTCGCAAGGGGGGGCGGTCGCAAGGGGGGGCGGTCGCAAGGGGCGAGGGCCTTTATCGCCGCGAGCGGCTTTAATTATTATTATTATTACGTCTTTGATCTCAATTTTGACCCCCTGAACATTAACGAAAACTCAATTTTATTTGACCTAATGATCAGGATTGGTGAAAATTGTACTATTTTGAAGTCCGCCAAACAAAGTGCCCAACGGCGCCCCCTGTGCACATTGCATGGCCGTGAAAGATTTATTTTCACAGAAGTGAAAACAAAGGGTATATTTGGATTCTCCATGTCACACTGATCAAAAAAGTCAATCACAAGATGCCTCTATCTTGCTTTGTTTTTTTTATAATAAATATCATGCTTTTTCCCGCCTCTTTGACGACAACTCAAAAGAGCATGCAAGTTCCAATTGCACTAATATGTGCATCACACGAGCCCCTCTATGGATCGTACTGATTCGCCTGGATAATTGTGCAATTTTCAAAAAAATAGCGCCCCCTACCTATACCTGCAAAATTACACTTTTACGAAAGTGAAAACAAAAATTATATCCTGATTCTCCATGTCACACTGATCAAAAAAGTCTATTACAACATGCCTCTATCTTGCTTTGTTTTCTTTATAATTAGGCCCGAGCAACGGACACGAAGTGCCCGGCGAGGGACTAATTAAAATCGTAAAAAAAAAGGGAAAACGCAAGAATTCAAATAGCAAACGTGGACCGATACACAAGTAACAGGTATCAGAAATTAGTGCTCCGGGAGGTCTAATTTTGGGTGGCGTTGGCAAGAGAAAATAATCAAAGATGGCTCAGTGGCGCCCCCTCAAACAGGCAGTTTACATTGAGTCAATGAGAGCCCGGTGGCAAAAAATGTCATGGTACAAAGGTGACACTGGCCAGGGTCATAGACCACGTCAGGACATGTCAAAAAATATATTATGAGCCCGGCCTAAACTCTACAGGAAGTCGGCCATCTTGGCCCAAACCTCGAACCTTCAAAATCGTACCTGTTGAACTTGTGACCCCTGATCCCCGAGTTTTCAATCAAAAGCTTCAATTTTTGGCCAAAATGTCCCAGACCCATGTGGCTTTCCAAATCCTCATTTCAATTTTGGAAATATTATCGGGCGTGGTCATGACAAGGCCGCAACTCAAAGGCCATTTTCAACAAAATTCAAAGTCTCATATCTTTCACAGACTTTGTGGGATTGCAACGGACCCAATACGGCGCACGTGCACATTCTCGAGCTGGACCTAACCATGTGCAAACGCAGCCACTATCGCCAAAAATGACCCACTGGCGCCCCCTTCAAGGTTTTTTCTTGAAAAATTCCAATCAAAAAATCGGGATGGTATGGAGTTGTGAAAATAATCACACAGGCCTTCCCCGTCATGGGGATCAACATACCAAAAAGGCATCAATCTGGGTAATGTCGTTTGGGAGAAATAAAATGCCAAAACATAGCAAAAAAACTGTTTCCATTATTATTATTATTATTACGTCTTTGATCTCAATTTTGACCCCCTGAACATTAACGAAAACTCAATTTTATTTGACCTAATGATCAGGATTGGTGAAAATTGTACTATTTTGAAGTCCGCCAAACAAAGTGCCCAACGGCGCCCCCTGTGCACATTGCATGGCCGTGAAAGATTTATTTTCACAGAAGTGAAAACAAAGGGTATATTTGGATTCTCCATGTCACACTGATCAAAAAAGTCAATCACAAGATGCCTCTATCTTGCTTTGTTTTTTTTATAATAAATATCATGCTTTTTCCCGCCTCTTTGACGACAACTCAAAAGAGCATGCAAGTTCCAATTGCACTAATATGTGCATCACATGAGCCCCTCTATGGATCGTACTGATTCGCCTGGATAATTGTGCAATTTTCAAAAAAATAGCGCCCCCTACCTATACCTGCAAAATTACACTTTTACGAAAGTGAAAACAAAAATTATATCCTGATTCTCCATGTCACACTGATCAAAAAAGTCTATTACAACATGCCTCTATCTTGCTTTGTTTTCTTTATAATTAGGCCCGAGCAACGGACACGAAGTGCCCGGCGAGGGACTAATTAAAATCGTAAAAAAAAAGGGAAAACGCAAGAATTCAAATAGCAAACGTGGACCGATACACAAGTAACAGGTATCAGAAATTAGTGCTCCGGGAGGTCTAATTTTGGGTGGCGTTGGCAAGAGAAAATAATCAAAGATGGCTCAGTGGCGCCCCCTCAAACAGGCAGTTTACATTGAGTCAATGAGAGCCCGGTGGCAAAAAATGTCATGGTACAAAGGTGACACTGGCCAGGGTCATAGACCACGTCAGGACATGTCAAAAAATATATTATGAGCCCGGCCTAAACTCTACAGGAAGTCGGCCATCTTGGCCCAAACCTCGAACCTTCAAAATCGTACCTGTTGAACTTGTGACCCCTGATCCCCGAGTTTTCAATCAAAAGCTTCAATTTTTGGCCAAAATGTCCCAGACCCATGTGGCTTTCCAAATCCTCATTTCAATTTTGGAAATATTATCGGGCGTGGTCATGACAAGGCCGCAACTCAAAGGCCATTTTCAACAAAATTCAAAGTCTCATATCTTTCACAGACTTTGTGGGATTGCAACGGACCCAATACGGCGCACGTGCACATTCTCGAGCTGGACCTAACCATGTGCAAACGCAGCCACTATCGCCAAAAATGACCCACTGGCGCCCCCTTCAAGGTTTTTTCTTGAAAAATTCCAATCAAAAAATCGGGATGGTATGGAGTTGTGAAAATAATCACACAGGCCTTCCCCGTCATGGGGATCAACATACCAAAAAGGCATCAATCTGGGTAATGTCGTTTGGGAGAAATAAAATGCCAAAACATAGCAAAAAAACTGTTTCCATTATTATTATTATTATTACGTCTTTGATCTCAATTTTGACCCCCTGAACATTAACGAAAACTCAATTTTATTTGACCTAATGATCAGGATTGGTGAAAATTGTACTATTTTGAAGTCCGCCAAACAAAGTGCCCAACGGCGCCCCCTGTGCACATTGCATGGCCGTGAAAGATTTATTTTCACAGAAGTGAAAACAAAGGGTATATTTGGATTCTCCATGTCACACTGATCAAAAAAGTCAATCACAAGATGCCTCTATCTTGCTTTGTTTTTTTTATAATAAATATCATGCTTTTTCCCGCCTCTTTGACGACAACTCAAAAGAGCATGCAAGTTCCAATTGCACTAATATGTGCATCACATGAGCCCCTCTATGGATCGTACTGATTCGCCTGGATAATTGTGCAATTTTCAAAAAAATAGCGCCCCCTACCTATACCTGCAAAATTACACTTTTACGAAAGTGAAAACAAAAATTATATCCTGATTCTCCATGTCACACTGATCAAAAAAGTCTATTACAACATGCCTCTATCTTGCTTTGTTTTCTTTATAATTAGGCCCGAGCAACGGACACGAAGTGCCCGGCGAGGGACTAATTAAAATCGTAAAAAAAAAGGGAAAACGCAAGAATTCAAATAGCAAACGTGGACCGATACACAAGTAACAGGTATCAGAAATTAGTGCTCCGGGAGGTCTAATTTTGGGTGGCGTTGGCAAGAGAAAATAATCAAAGATGGCTCAGTGGCGCCCCCTCAAACAGGCAGTTTACATTGAGTCAATGAGAGCCCGGTGGCAAAAAATGTCATGGTACAAAGGTGACACTGGCCAGGGTCATAGACCACGTCAGGACATGTCAAAAAATATATTATGAGCCCGGCCTAAACTCTACAGGAAGTCGGCCATCTTGGCCCAAACCTCGAACCTTCAAAATCGTACCTGTTGAACTTGTGACCCCTGATCCCCGAGTTTTCAATCAAAAGCTTCAATTTTTGGCCAAAATGTCCCAGACCCATGTGGCTTTCCAAATCCTCATTTCAATTTTGGAAATATTATCGGGCGTGGTCATGACAAGGCCGCAACTCAAAGGCCATTTTCAACAAAATTCAAAGTCTCATATCTTTCACAGACTTTGTGGGATTGCAACGGACCCAATACGGCGCACGTGCACATTCTCGAGCTGGACCTAACCATGTGCAAACGCAGCCACTATCGCCAAAAATGACCCACTGGCGCCCCCTTCAAGGTTTTTTCTTGAAAAATTCCAATCAAAAAATCGGGATGGTATGGAGTTGTGAAAATAATCACACAGGCCTTCCCCGTCATGGGGATCAACATACCAAAAAGGCATCAATCTGGGTAATGTCGTTTGGGAGAAATAAAATGCCAAAACATAGCAAAAAAACTGTTTCCATTATTATTATTATTATTACGTCTTTGATCTCAATTTTGACCCCCTGAACATTAACGAAAACTCAATTTTATTTGACCTAATGATCAGGATTGGTGAAAATTGTACTATTTTGAAGTCCGCCAAACAAAGTGCCCAACGGCGCCCCCTGTGCACATTGCATGGCCGTGAAAGATTTATTTTCACAGAAGTGAAAACAAAGGGTATATTTGGATTCTCCATGTCACACTGATCAAAAAAGTCAATCACAAGATGCCTCTATCTTGCTTTGTTTTTTTTATAATAAATATCATGCTTTTTCCCGCCTCTTTGACGACAACTCAAAAGAGCATGCAAGTTCCAATTGCACTAATATGTGCATCACATGAGCCCCTCTATGGATCGTACTGATTCGCCTGGATAATTGTGCAATTTTCAAAAAAATAGCGCCCCCTACCTATACCTGCAAAATTACACTTTTACGAAAGTGAAAACAAAAATTATATCCTGATTCTCCATGTCACACTGATCAAAAAAGTCTATTACAACATGCCTCTATCTTGCTTTGTTTTCTTTATAATTAGGCCCGAGCAACGGACACGAAGTGCCCGGCGAGGGACTAATTAAAATCGTAAAAAAAAAGGGAAAACGCAAGAATTCAAATAGCAAACGTGGACCGATACACAAGTAACAGGTATCAGAAATTAGTGCTCCGGGAGGTCTAATTTTGGGTGGCGTTGGCAAGAGAAAATAATCAAAGATGGCTCAGTGGCGCCCCCTCAAACAGGCAGTTTACATTGAGTCAATGAGAGCCCGGTGGCAAAAAATGTCATGGTACAAAGGTGACACTGGCCAGGGTCATAGACCACGTCAGGACATGTCAAAAAATATATTATGAGCCCGGCCTAAACTCTACAGGAAGTCGGCCATCTTGGCCCAAACCTCGAACCTTCAAAATCGTACCTGTTGAACTTGTGACCCCTGATCCCCGAGTTTTCAATCAAAAGCTTCAATTTTTGGCCAAAATGTCCCAGACCCATGTGGCTTTCCAAATCCTCATTTCAATTTTGGAAATATTATCGGGCGTGGTCATGACAAGGCCGCAACTCAAAGGCCATTTTCAACAAAATTCAAAGTCTCATATCTTTCACAGACTTTGTGGGATTGCAACGGACCCAATACGGCGCACGTGCACATTCTCGAGCTGGACCTAACCATGTGCAAACGCAGCCACTATCGCCAAAAATGACCCACTGGCGCCCCCTTCAAGGTTTTTTCTTGAAAAATTCCAATCAAAAAATCGGGATGGTATGGAGTTGTGAAAATAATCACACAGGCCTTCCCCGTCATGGGGATCAACATACCAAAAAGGCATCAATCTGGGTAATGTCGTTTGGGAGAAATAAAATGCCAAAACATAGCAAAAAAACTGTTTCCATTATTATTATTATTATTACGTCTTTGATCTCAATTTTGACCCCCTGAACATTAACGAAAACTCAATTTTATTTGACCTAATGATCAGGATTGGTGAAAATTGTACTATTTTGAAGTCCGCCAAACAAAGTGCCCAACGGCGCCCCCTGTGCACATTGCATGGCCGTGAAAGATTTATTTTCACAGAAGTGAAAACAAAGGGTATATTTGGATTCTCCATGTCACACTGATCAAAAAAGTCAATCACAAGATGCCTCTATCTTGCTTTGTTTTTTTTATAATAAATA